>CM071931.1:82783181-82873031 GCA_016081115.2 Rehmannia glutinosa | reverse complement strand
GTCGCGTTCAGTTACATATTGCTGTTATATTTCAAAAGAACTCTTGAAGGAGTTAAGCATTGAAAGAAAGAAGAAGCTATCTCAGCCTCTATGGCTAAGATTGACAAAGGTTGAGAAAGCGCATCAGTAAACAAACAAATTAAAGTATGTTTTAAGTATTATTTCTATAGACCTATCTCGACATTCCACTATGCCTTATGTTTATATGCTCGACTTCAAAAACTATCGGCGAATGTCATTAAAAGTCTAGAAAAGAAATTTTCAAATATTTGAAGGCACTTCTTCTCGTGACTTGTTGTATCCAAGGCTTTCGCGTTCTTATTTTTTCGGGATAACAAGTTCGGTCAAAATTATTCAATCTATGGTTCATGCATGTCGAGACTAAACATATTGATTGATATAATTGTTAAGGTTGCATGTTTTAACAAAAACTTGAGATGTGTTTTAATTAGTCTCAAGAATAACTCGCGGACTTTTTAATCACTCATAATAGAGTATTTTATCTCATTTGAGCTTGATTATGACATAATATATATTGAATGATGTCTACGTTTGCATTTTGCGTTTTTAAAACTTGGTTATTGGTTCAAACTTCGGTTTTTGCAAAGCAGAAATGGACAATGGGCTGAGCGGAGGAGGGAGACCAAGCAGTGAAGCCATCACCTCGACCGATCGCCCGTACCTCGACTTGATGCGCAGTACATTGTTTGTTGGATTAAAATGTCTACTGTTCATCTTTTAGCCATTTTGGCCCCTCCAGACTCTATTTTCGTCCCCTTTTTGCAAATTTCACACAACTCCTTCAAATGAGTTTTGTTGCATATATTACATATGTTGGGGAGTATAAGGCTCAATTATCATCATCGCTCATCTTTATCGATCGAATGGTAAAGTCTACTTCTTTAGCTCGATTAGGTTGAACGCTGAGTTTGTGGCTTATATGTATTTTCTTGATGCAATTCATATATATTTGTGATGAGCTTATTGATTGTTGATGAATGATATTTGTTAAATTGCAATTGGTGATGAAAAACTTGGCTTGATTAAATTTACAAAGTATATATATCTTCTTCAATTTTTGGCTACTTGCCAAGTGTTCGATAAAAAAGCGTTTCAATGAAAAATTCATCACCTACATGATTCTCTCGATTTCAAAAGTCACTATATATTTATAGAGATCATGTTTTGCTTATCAAATGAGTTTTCATAAAAGCTACACAAGTCGTATGATTCGACTTTTCCCTTCTATTTGGTTTAATAAACGATGTTCAAATAGCTCGATACATCGGTTTAGTTGCGCGCTTTGATATGAATATATGATGTATTTATCGTGCTAACATTACTGTTTGATGATTCCAAAGGGGAGAAGCGTGGTGGATAAACGGGTTATAAGCTCTTTAGCTCAAAGAAGCTAAGATAAGAAGTTGTAAGCTATGGCTTCATAAAGCCGTAAGTTGTGGATCATATTTAGTCGACTTGGTGCATTATGGTTTTGTATGAATCGTGGTCCGTTGGTTTGTAGTATGGACTTGTATATGTTTCTAATGATGTCTCTTTGACGAGGGGAGCTTTTAAGTTTTGAAACTTAAGCTCATATTGAAAAGCTAAGGCTTTAGCTTTTGATTTAGTTCTTACATATAACTCTTGTTGTGCGTGTTGATAGGGAGCATTTGCTATATGTGTTTGAATATCTCTACTCCATCCTTGTATTTTTATTGCATGGAATGTTGTAGCTCTAGCGGATAGTTCTCTTTGCTTAGGTAAAATTGTTTTGTTTTTCTAAATCGACCTCGTTAAAATTGTTTTGGTTTGTAATCATCAAAAGGGAGATTGTTTGATAAATGGTTTTATCAAGATTTTGATGATTTTGTTTTACACCAAACAATGTTTTTAAGGTTGTCCAAATACTCTAAATGGTTTAAAGTGGTTTTAATATTTTCCGGAGTATTTCTTCAAGTTTATTTTTCGATAAAATTGGACAACACTTTTAATGATTTTAAGTTTATAAGTTTTTACTTCTAAAACAAGGTTCCTATATGTTGTCCATAATACTCCGTCGGTTTAAAATGTTCCTACTATTTTTGGAGTATTTCTTGGGTTTATTCTCGATAAAATATTGGACAACACTTTTTGTTTTGAGGCCAATAGGTCGCCTATAGGGCAACCGTACCCAAGAGTACGTCGAAGAAAAAAATGAGATTGAGGTGAAAAGGCGAGGTCGACCCGATGTCGCCCGGTGGCCGGTCTTTGTCGACCAACGATCTCTCCCGTGCGACCAGTGCAACTCTTGGATTGAAACAGAACTTACATCTTTTCATTTTCGATGAAGTGCGACCAGATTGTAGCTAAATTCGGCCAGGTCAAGGTGCACGTCGGCCAAGGTGCATCCTGTGTAAATGTGTTTTCTCATTTTCAAACTTCTATTTGTGCGCGACCGGTCGCCTCTCTGGTTTAATGACAAAAATCTTCTGGTTTGACAAAAGACAACATTTCCTTAAATCATGGAGTTGATTTCTAACAACTATATTCTTCATTTGTCTTGCAATTTTTCTGATTTCAATCTCTCCTAGGAGGAGCCTATCATGTCCAAGACATCTTCTATAAATAGATGAAGAATTGAAGCAACACTATAAGAGAGAAAACTACAACACAACAAGATACACTCAAGAATACACTTGTTCTTACATCATTTATTTCTTTTGTAATTTGCTCTGTATTCACTTACATCCTTGAGGTCTAGTTATTCTTGATTACACTTGCACTCAATTGTATTATTCATTATCGAGTTGTAATCTTGAATTTTTGGGTTATCATTCAACACAAGATATCCTTGTGAGTGTTAACTTTGTGGTAAGAACACGAGTTGGGTGATCTAGGTGTTAGGTGTGAGAAGATTGTGTAATCTTCTTTTGAGGTGTTGAAGAATTTGGGATTCTTCAAGGTTGAAGATTGTGGTAATCTTCACAAGGTGCCGTTGGAGATTGTTGTAATCTTGAGTGAGATTGTGTAATCTCAAGGTGGTGTTGAAGAAGAGTGTGGTGCTTTCTTCTAGGTGTTGTTGTAAGTTGGTGTTGTATTAATTTGGTAATTAATAAAATCTTTTTTTTTTGAAATCCATCCGGATGTCTTGGGTGGTAGAGGATTAGGCCCTAGGTGGGTTGAACCTCTATAAATCGGCGTGTGTTGTTTACATTCCACCTTTATCATTGTCTTTGAGCATTCGGTTCGAAAAAGAGGGCAAAATCGAAAAGATGGAGATAATCTATTCACCCCCTCTAGATTATCGCGGTAGCCGCTTGGACTTACAAGTGGTATCGAGCCAAACTCTTTGGCAAGCTCGTTTCACATCGCGAGTGAAGAGGAACGATCGTCGGCTTGAACAAAGCTCATCTATCCGGCACCTCCACCACCAAGCCACGAGTATTTGATTCCAAAATTTTACATTTTGGAAAGAAAGAATGGAATGCTATTTACAAAGTTGCGGGTTCCATATTTGGAACACCGTCATCAATGGAGAATCCATTCCAGAAGAATACACCACACACTCTCTAAAGGCTAAAGAGCTCAATGATGAAGAGAAGAGAATCATATCCTTAAATGGTAAAGCTCTTGGTATTTTGTATTGTTCACTTACTACTTTGGAATTTGATCATGTTGTAGGTATTCGATCGGCACATGAAGTATGGCAAAATTAGAAGCCATCTATGAAGTGTATGCAAATGAAAGGAGCAACTTTCAAAAGCATCTACTTCACAAATGGATACAACATCAAATCCAACAACATGGGATGAGCCTTCTTACAACCTCCCATGATGAAGAAGTTGAACAATGCCTCATAGGCATCGAAAAAAAAACGAGGTAAGTTCTAAACCCTCTACTTCCTGTGATAATGATTATAGTGATTTGCAAAATGATTTTGATGAACTACAAGATGAATTCCAAAACTTACTTGTTAAATACAAATATTTGAAAAAGGAATTCATTGTTTTAAAGAATGATAAGGATAGTTTATTTACTTCCTGAATCACTATCTTGTGCTCACACACCACTCTTGACAAGGTTAGAAACCTTGAGAAAGAAAATAGTACTCTTGTTGAGGACATAAATTGCTTGAAAAATGATTTATTTAAATCCACTTGAGTCTTAGATAGAATGACCAATATTGTTGATTGTTGTGATAATTAGAAACTAGAACTTGATCATAAGCTGGGTATACATCACATGAAAAAGAATCAAGTCTCTAAGATCGTTGGTCATTATGCTCTAGAATTATTACATGCTTTTATTGCGGTAAAAGGGTCATACGGCTAATTCTTGTCATTTAAAATAGCTCGAATTATTCTTGGAGACCTAAAAGTCTCAAAACTAATCTAAAGGACCCCAAACACTTGAGGTACCACAAAATAATGTTGTATTAGGTGACCCAAATAATGATCGGAGAAAAGTTATACCGCCAAGAAGACATCAAATGACCGTCATTTGATCAAAGAAGGAGAAACTATTTTAAAAAAAGCCAATTTCAAGAAGAGGATATAATCAAAAATGGGAAGAACCACAATCCTTGGAAATGGCAAAGACATCATCAACAAGATGATTTTCAAAGAAGAAAAGACTTTCAACAATGGGAAGGCAACAAACCTTGGAAATGGAGTAATCAAAGAAGTCATCATCAACAAAGTGACTTCCGAGGGAAAATATCATCAACAATGGGAACGGCACAACCCGTTGAAATGGCATAATTAGTAACCCGTATCTCCTAGTTAAATATGCATTTTATTTTGTTATTATGCATGCTTTTATTTATGTCTTAATTGCGAAATGAGTTTTCAAGTATTTATTTTTTTAATTAAGGTCTTCAATATATTTTGTACTTTTAAAATTTTTTGAAAAAGAAGACCTTATATGATGTTTTTAAAACTTCTTGTGCATTTTTGTAGACTAAAGTGTGTTATCATCTCTTATGGATTTTTATGGCATGAGCATACTTGTGATATCTCTTAGCCTACACTTTTATCATTATGATTTGTCTAGATTTGTTTTAAGAATTGTGTAGGATTTACATATTTTCACAAATGGCCATTTACGTCACTATTTGTCAAGAAAGGCATAAATTATCGAGGTACGTTTACTTGTGTTATTCTTATTCTTATAGACTCGATATATGTATTGCCATGTGCCTATGTGCTTGTTTTTCATAGTATTTCATACAAGTGCCATTAAGAGGATTTTTAGATTTTTTTTTGAAAGGCACTATTCGATATTTGATTGCACATATTTGCTTTGTCAACTCTTGTTCAAATACTTCTTTTAAATGAGGTCTCAACTATATGCTATCGGATTTTTAAATTTCAAAAGAGACCTTTTATAGCTTTCTTGAACTTGCATGATTTATTAAACTCTTGATGATATTCTAAATGCATAGTTTCTTGCTTCATGGTCTATATATATAGTGTCTATTTCTACTATGCTCTTATACAAGATATTTTGTGATTGATGATTGAGGCATGTTTTTACACTTGGGCTATTTTTCTCTTGCTTATATAAGCGATGCCGTTAATGAGTTTGTTAAGTTGTGTAGATGAGAAATGAAGTACTCCAAATATTAGTTACCTCAAAATATTTGGATGTAAATGTTCTATTGTGAACACCTTTGATCAATTGGATGCCTATGATGATAGTGATGAAGAAGACAAAAAGTGTATTCCGGAACAAATTCGATGACCAAAACAACATTGGTCGAACTAAGGCAAGGTTAGTAGCTTGAAGGTATTTTCAAGAAGAAGGTAATTAATTTTGATGTAACATTTGCACTCATAGCACATTTAGTAGCTATTTGCACTTTACTTGCCCATTCTTGTTTTAAGAAAATTTCAAGCTTTACCAAATGGATGTTAAATCAATTTTCTCAATGGTTTTATTCAAGAAGGAAGTCTATGTAAAACAACCTCAGGGTTTTAAATTTTTCTAGGCCAAATGATTTTTATAAAAGGCCTTGTATGGTTTAAAACAAGTACCCCATGTATGGTATGATAGACTTAGCTATTTTTCCTAAATGATTTTACAAGAGGTAAAGTTGATACTACTCTCTTTGTTTTTGAAAAAGGGCAAGATTGTTTACTTGTGCAAATTTATGTTGATAATATTTATGGTGCTACTAATAAATATTTGTGCAAGATTTTTTTTCCAAGTCAATGCAAGGTGAACCTAAGATGATCATGATGAGGGAAGCTCAAATTTGATCATTGGAATTCAAATTACTCAATGCCAAGAAGATGGTTATATTTCAAAAGAACTCTTGAAGGAGTTAAGCATTGAAGAAAGAAGAACTATCTCAACCTCTATGGCTAAAGATTGACAAAGGTTGAGAAAGGCACATCGGCCGACAAACAAATTCGAGGTATGTTTTCTTGTATTATTTCTATAGACTCGACATTCCATATGCCTTATATCATATGCTCGACTTCAAAAACTATCCCAACGAATCTCATTAAAGTGCCGTTAAAAAAATTTCAAATATTTGAAAGGCACTTCTTCTCATGACTTGTTGTATCCAAAGCTTTAAAACGTTCTTATTTTTCGGGATAACAAGTTCGGTCAAAATTATTCAAACTATGGTTCGTCATAATCGAACTAAACATATTGAAATTCAATATAATTGTTAAGGGATTGCATGTTTTAACAAAAACTTGAGATGTGTTTAATTAAAGTCTCAAGAATAACTCATGCGGACTTTTTAATCACTCACCGCCGAGTATTTTATCTCATTTCGAGCTTGATTATGACATAATATATATTGAATGATGTCTACGTTTGCATTTTGCACGTTTTTGAAACTTAGAAGCGAAAAATCGGATTGTTGGTTCAAACCCGGTTTTTGCAAAGCGAAATGGACAAAGGTGATTGGATGAGGGCCAACCGTCGACCATCACCTCGACGGACGCCCATACCTCCGAATGGGCGCCTAACGTTGTTTGTTGGATTAAAACGTCTTTGTTCCTATCTTTGCCATTTTGGCCCTCCAACTTTATTTTCGTCCCTTTGCAAATTTCACAACAACTCACTTCAAATGAGTTTTTGTTGCATATATTACATATGTTGGGGAGTATAAGGCTCAATTATCATCATCGCTCATCTTTCCGATCGAATGGTAAGAATTCTACTTTTTAGCTCAATTGGGTTGAACCACTTGAGTTTGTGGCTTATATGTATTTTCTTGATGCAATTCATATATATTTGTGATGAGCTTATTGATTGTTGATGAATGATATTTGTTAAATTGCAATTGGTGATGAAAAACTTGGCTTGATTAAATTTACAAGGGCTATATATATCTTCTTCAATTTTGGCGCCCGCCAAGTGTTCGATAAAACGTTTCAATGAAAAAATTCATCACCTACATGATTCTCTCGATTTCAAAAGTCCTATATATTTATAGAGATCATGTTTTGCTTATCAAATGAGTTTTCATAAGCTTCTACAAGTCGTATGATTCGACTTTTCCTTCTATTTGGTTTAATAAGCTTCATGTTCAAATAGCCCGATACATCGGTTTAGTTACGCACTTTGATATGAATATATGATGTATTTATCGTGCTAACATTCTGTTTGATGATTCCAAAGGGGAAAAACGGTGGATAAACATGTTATAAGCTCTTTAGCTCAAAGAAGCTAAGATAAGAAGTTGTAAGCTATGGTTTCATAAAGCCGTAAGTTGTGGATCATATTTAGTCCACTTGGTGCATTATGGTTTGTATGAATCGTGGTCCATTAGTTGTAGTATGGACTTGTATATGTTTCTAATGATGTCTCTTTTGTGGGGGAGCTTTTAAGTTTTGAAACTTAATCTCAATATTGAAAAGCTAAAGGCTTTAGCTTTTGATTTAGTTGCTTCTATATAAACTCTTGTTGTGCATGTTGATAGGGGAGCATTTGCTATATGTGTTTGAATATCTCTACTCCCATCCTTGTATTTTTATTGCATGGAATGTTGTCGCTCACAACGGATAGTTCTCTTTAACCGGTAAAATTGTTTTGTTTTCTAAATCGACCTCGTTAAAATTGTTTTGGTTTGTAATCATCAAAAAGTGGAGATTGTTTGATAAATGGTTTTATCATGATTTTGATGATTTTGTTTTACACCAAAACAATGTTTTTAAGGTTGTCCAAATACTCCTAAATGGTTTAAAATGGTTTTAATATTTTCCTAGGAGTATTTCTTCAAGTTTTATTTTCGATAAATTGGACAACACTTTTAATGATTTTAAGTTTATAAGTTTTTACTTCTAAAACAAGGTTCCTAAATGTTGTCCTAATACTCCCGATCGGTTTAAAATGTTCCTACTATTTTTCGGAGTATTTCTTGGAGTTTATTCTCGATAAAATATTGGACAACACTTTTGTTTTGAAGGCCAAACTTGGGTCGCTTCTATAGGGCAACTCCGCACTGAAGAGTACGTTGAAAGAAAAAAATGAGATTGAGGCTAAAGGGAAGGTCGGCCGCCCAGGGGGTCGGCCAAAGTGCCGTCAATCGGTTAGCCCCGTCGGCCGGTGCACCTAACTTGGATTGAAAGCAAGAACTCTGTCTTTCATTTTCGATGAAGTGTGACCGGTTGTAGCAGGTCGACCAGGCCTGCACGTTTGGCGCCAATGTAAATGTGTTTTCTTATTTTCAAACGCCTATTTGTGTGCGGCGTCGCCTTCTAGTTTGATGAAAAAAAATCTGGCCGCTTGACGGCATTTTCTTAAATCATGGAGTTGATTTCTAACAACTATATTCTTCATTTGTCTTTTAATTTTTTACTGATTTCAATCTCCTAGGAGGAGCCTATCATGTCCAAGACATCTTCTATAAATAGATGAAGAATCAAGCCACTTAAGAGAGAAAAACTACAACACAACAAGATACACTCAAGAATACACTTGTTCTTACATTGTCTTATTTCTTGTTGTAATTTGCCTAGCTATTCACTTTCACATCCTTGAGGTCATTTCTTGATTACTTGCACTCAATTGTATTATTCATTATCGAGTTGTAATCTTGAATTTTTTGGGTTATCATTCAACACAAGATATCCTTTGTGAGTGTTCATGTGGTAAGAACACACTTGGGTGATCTAGGTGTTAGGTGTGAGAAGATTGTGGTAATCTTCTTGTTGAGGTGTTGAAGAATTTGGTAATCTTCAAGGTTGAAGATTGTGGTAATCTTCACAGGTGCCATTGGAGATTGTGGTAATCTTCAAGTGAGATTGTGGTAATCTCAAAGGTGGTGTTGAAGAAGAGTGTGGTGCTCTTCTTTGTTGTTGTAAGTTGGTGTTGTATTAATTTTGGTAATTAATAAAATCTTTTTCTTTTTAAAATCCATCCTATCTTTGGGGTGGTAGAGGATTAGGCCCTTGGGTTGAACCTTATAAATCGACATGTGTTGTTTACATTCCGCACCTTTATCATTGTCTTTGAGCATTCGGTTCGAAAAAGAGGGCAAATCGAAAAGATGGAGATAATCTATTCACCCCCTCTATATTATCGTAGCCGCTTGGACTTACAAGTGGTATCGAGCCAAACTCTTTGGCAAGCTCGTTTCACATCGCGGTGAAGAGGAACGATCGTCGACTCTGAACAAAGCTTATCTATCCTGCACCTCCACCACCAAGCCACCACTTATTTGATTCCAAAATTTTACATTTTGGAAAGAAAGAATGGAATGCTATTTACAAAGTTGCGGGTTCGATATTTGGAACACCGTCATCAATGGAGAATCCATTCCATTTAAGAATACACCACACACCTCTAAAGGCTTCAAAGAGCTCAATGATGAAGAGAAGAGAATCATATCCTTAAATGGTAAAGCTCTTAGTATTTTGTATTATGCACTTACTACTTTGGAATTTGATCATATTGTAGGTATTCGATCGGCACATGAAGTATGGCAAAAATTAGAAGCCATCTATGAAGTGTATGCAAATGAAAGGAGCAACTCAAAAGCATCTACTTCACAAATGGATACGACATCAAATCCAACAACATGGGATGAGCCTTCTACAACCTCCCATGATGAAGAAGTTGAACAATGCCTCATAGGCATCGAAGAAGAAAACGAGGTAAGTTCTAAACCCTCTACTTCCTATGATAATGATTATAGTGATTTGCAAAATGATTTTGATGAACTACAAGATGAATTCCAAAACTTACGTGTTAAAAACAAATATTTGAAAAAGGAATTCATCGTTTTAAAGAATGATAAGGATAGTTTATTTACTTCCTATGAATCACTATCATGTGCTCACACCACCACTCTTGACAAGGTTAGAAACCTTGAGAAAGAAAAAATAGTACTCTTGTTGAGGACATAAATTGCTTGAAAAATGATTTATCTAAATCCAACTTGAGTGCCGATAGAATGACCAATATTGTTGATTGTTGTGATAATTCAAACTAGAACTTGATCATAAGCTGGGTGTCAATCACATGAAAAAGAATCAAGTCTCTAAGACGTTGGTCATTATGCTCCTAAATTATTACATGCTATTATTGCGGTAAAAAGGGTCATACGGCTAATTCTTGTCGGCCTAGAAATAGCTCAATTATTCTTGGAGACCTAAAAGTCTCAAAACTAATCCTAAAGGACCCAAACATTTGAGGGTACCACAAAATAATGTTGTATTAGGTACCGTGAAATAATGATCGAAGAAAAGTTATACCGAAGAAGACATCAAATGATCGCGTCATTTGATCAAAGAAGGAGAAACTATTTTAAATAAAGCCAATTTCAAGAAGAGGATATAATCAAAAATGGGAAGAACACAACTTGAAATGGCAAAGACATCATCAACAAGATGATTTTCAAAGAAGAGACTTTCAACAATGGGAAGGCAACAAACCTTGAAATGGAGTAATCAAAGAAGTCATCATCAACAAAGTGACTTCTCAAGGGAAGATATCATCAACAATGGGAACAAAGACAACCCATTGAAATGGCGTAATTGGTAACCCGTATCTCTAGTTAAATATGCATTTTATTTTGTTATTATGCATGCTTTTATTTGTGTCTTAATTGCAAAATGAGTTTTCAAGTATTTATTTTTTTTTAATTAAGGTCTTCAATATATATTTGTACTTTTAAAATTTTATTGAAAAAGAAGACCTTATATGATGTTTTAAAACTCTTGTGCATTTTTGTAGACTAAAGTGTGTTATCATCTCTTATGGATTTTTATGGCATGAGCTTACTTGTGATATCTCTTAGCCTACACTTTTATCATTATGATTTGTGCTAGATTTTTTAAGAATTGTGTAGGATTTACATATTTTCACAAATGGCCATTTACGTCACTATTTGTCAAGAAAGGCATAAATTATCGAGGCACGTTTACTTGTGTTATTCTTATTCTTATAGACTCGATATATGTATTGCCATGTGCCTATGTGCTTGTTTTTCATAGTATTTCATACAAGTTCCATTAAGAGGATTTTTAGATTTTTTTTTAAAGGCACTATTCGATATTTGATTGCACATATTTGCTTTGTCAACTCTTGTTCAAATACTTCTTTTAAATGAGGTCTCAACTATATGCTATCGGATTTTTAAATTTCAAAAGAGACCTTTTATAGCTTTCTTGAACTTGCATGATTTATTAGACTCTTGATGATATTCTAAATGCATAGTTTCTTGCTTCATGGTCTATATATATAGTGTCTATTTCTACTATGCTCTTATACAAGATATTTTGTGATTGATGATTGAGGCATGTTTTTACACTTGGGCTATTTTTCTCTTGCTTATATAAGCGATGCCGTTAATGAGTTTGTTAAGTTGTGTAGATGAGAAATGAAGTACTCCAAATATTAGTTACCTCAAAATATTTGGATGTAAATGTTCTATTGTGAACACCTTATATCAATTGGATGCCCTATGATGATAGTGATGAAAAAGACAAAAAGGGTATTCGGAACAAATTCGATGACCAAAACAACATTGGTCGAACTAAGGCGAGTTAGTAGCTTGAAGGTATTTTCAAGAAGAATGTAATTAATTTTGATGTAACATTTGCACTCATAGCACATTTAGTAGCTATTTGCACTTTACTTGCCCATTCTTGTTTTAAGAAAATTTCATGCTTTACCAAATGGATGTTAAATCCAATTTTCTCAATGGTTTTATTCAAGAAGAAGTCTATGTAAAACAACCTCCGGGGTTTTAAATTTTTCTAGGCCAAATGATTTTTATAAAAGGCCTTGTATGGTTTAAAACAAGTACCCCATGTATGGTATGATAGACTTAGCTATTTTTCCTAAATGATTTTACAAGAGGTAAAGTTGATACTACTCTCTTTGTTTTTGAAAAAGGGCAAGATTGTTTACTTGTGCAAATTTATGTTGATAATATTTATGGTGCTACTAATAAATATTTGTGCAAGATTTTTTTTCCAAGTCAATGCAAGGTGAACCTAAGATGATCATGATGAGGGAAGCTCAAATTTGATCATTGGAATTCAAATTACTCAATGCCAAGAAGATGGTTATATTTCAAAAGAACTCTTGAAGGAGTTAAGCATTGAAGAAAGAAGAACTATCTCAACCTCTATGGCTAAAGATTGACAAAGGTTGAGAAAGGCACATCGGCCGACAAACAAATTCGAGGTATGTTTTCTTGTATTATTTCTATAGACTCGACATTCCATATGCCTTATGTCTATATGCTCGACTTCAAAACTATCCCAACGAATCTCATTAAAGTGCCGTTAAAAGAAATTTTCAAATATTTGAAAGGCACTTCTTCTCATGACTTGTTGTATCCAAAGCTTTAAAACGTTCTTATTTTTCGGGATAACAAGTTCGGTCAAAATTATTCAAACTATGGTTCGTCATAATCGAACTAAACATATTGAGATTCGATATAATTGTTAAGGGATTGCATGTTTTAACAAAAACTTGAGATGTGTTTAATTAGTCTCAAGAATAACTCGCGGACTTTTAATCACTCACCGCCGAGTATTTTATCTCATTTCGAGCTTGATTATGACATAATATATATTGAATGATGTCTACGTTTGCATTTTTCACGTTTTAAAACTTAGGAGCGAAAAATCGGATTGTTGGTTCAAACTTCGGTTTTGCAAAACGAAATGGACAAATGGGGCGATCGAGGAGAGCCAACCGTCGACCATCACCT
Source organism: Rehmannia glutinosa (assembly GCA_016081115.2). Classification (NCBI taxonomy): domain Eukaryota; kingdom Viridiplantae; phylum Streptophyta; class Magnoliopsida; order Lamiales; family Orobanchaceae; genus Rehmannia; species Rehmannia glutinosa. The sequence goes on along the minus strand of CM071931.1, from coordinate 82,859,863 downwards.
CGACCAGTCGCCCATACCTCCGACCGGTTGCCCACTGTTGTTTGTTGGATTAAAACGTCTATGTTCCTATACTTAGCCATTTTGGCCCCTCCAACTTTATTTTCGTCCCCTTTGCAAATTTCACACACAACTCACTTCAAATGAGTTTTGTTGCATATATTACATATGTTGGGGAGTATAAGGCTCAATTATCATCATCGCTCATCTTTACCGATTGAATGGTAAGAATTCTACTTCTTTAGCTCAATCAATAAACCATGAGTTTGTGGCTTATATGTATTTTTCTTGATGCAATTCATATATATTTGTGATGAGCTTATTGATTGTTGATGAATGATATTTGTTAAATTGCAATTGGTGATGAAAAACTTGGCTTGATTAAATTTACAAGGGCTATATACATCTTCTTCAATTTTTGACGCCCGAAGTGTTCGATAAAATGTTTCAATGAAAAATTCATCACCTACATGATTCTCTCGATTTCAAAAGTCCTATATATTTATAGAGATCATGTTTTGCTTATCAAATGAGTTTTCATAAGCTTCTACAAGTCGTATGATTCGACTTTTCCCTTCTATTTGGTTTAATAAGCTTCAATGTTCAAATAGCTCGATACATCGGTTTAGTTGCGCACTTTGATATGAATATATGATGTATTTATCGTGCTAACATTCTGTTTGATGATTCCAAAGGGGGAGAAACAGGTGGATAAACAGGTTATAAGCTCTTTAGCTCAAAGAAGCTAAGATAAGAAGCTGTAAGCTATGGCTTCATAAAGCCGTAGGTTGTGGATCATATTTAGTCCACTTGGTGCATTATGGTTTTGTATGAATCGTGGTCCATTGGTTGTAGTATGGACTTGTATATGTTTCTAATGATGTCTCTTTTGGAGGGGGAGCTTTTAAGTTTTGAAACTTAAGCTCAATATTGAAAAGCTAAGGCTTTAGCTTTTGATTTAGATGCTTCTATATAACTCTTGTTGTGCATGTTGATAGGGGAGCATTTGATATATGTGTTTGAATATCTCTACTCCCATCCTTGTATTTTTATTGCATGGAATGTTGTCGCTCAACGGATAGTTCTCTTTAACCTAGAAAATTGTTTTGTTTTCTAAATCGACCTCGTTAAAATTGTTTTGGTTTGTAATCATCAAAAAGGGGGAGATTGTTTGATAAATGGTTTTATCATGATTTTGATGATTTTTTTTTACACCAAAACAATGTTTTTAAAGGTTGTCCAAATACTCCTAAATGATTTAAAATGGTTTTAATATTTTCCTAGTATTTCTTTAAGTTTTATTTTCGATAAAATTGGACAACACTTTTAATGATTTTATGTTTATAAGTTTTTTTTTTTTTTGACTTCTAAAACAAGGTTCCTAAATGTTGTCCTAATACTCCCGATCGGTTTAAAATGTTCCTACTATTTTTTGGAGTATTTCTTGGAGTTTATTCTCGATAAAATATTCGACAACACTTTTGTTTTGAGGCCAACTGGTCGCCCTATAGGGCAACCCGTACCTGAAGAGTACGTTGAAAGAAAAAAATGAGATTGAGGCCGAAAAGGGCGGTCGACCGGTCGCCCAGGTCGACCGGTCGTCGATCGACGCCCCGTCGTGGACGGTGCACGCAAACTCTTGGATTGAAACAGAACTTCGCTCTTTCATTTTCACGATGAAGTGTGACCGGTTGTAGCTAGGTCGACGGTCAAGTGCACGCCGACGTCGCCCTATGTAAATGTGTTTTCTCATTTTCAAACGTCTATTTGTGTGCGACCGTCGCCTCTAGTTTGACAAAGAAAAATCGACCGTTTGACAAATGACAAACATTTCCTTAAATCATGGAGTTGATTTCTAACAACTATATTCTTCATTTGTCTTGCAATTTTTCTGATTTCAATCTCCTAGGAGGAGTCTATCATGTCCAAGACATCTTCTATAAATAGATGAAGAATTGAAGCAACACTATAAGAGAGGAAACTACAACACAACAATATACACTCAAGAATACACTTGTTCTTACATTGTCTTATTTCTTGTTGTAATTTGCCTAGCTATTCACTTTCACATCCTTGAGGTCTAGGCTATTCTTGATTACACTTGCACTCAATTGTATTATCATTATCGAGTTGTAATCTTGAATTTTTGGGTTATCATTCAACACAAGATATCCTTGTGAGTGTTCTTGTGGTAAGAACACACTTGGGTGATCTAGGTGTTAGGTGTGATAATGATTGTGGTAATCTTCTTGTTGAGGTGTTGAAGAATTTGGTATTCTTCAAGGTTGAAGATTGTGGTAATCTTCACAAGGTGCCATTGGAGATTGTGGTAATCTTCAAGTGAGATTGTGGTAATCACAAAGGTGGTGTTGAAGAAGAGTGTGGTGCTCTTCTAGGTGTTGTTGTAAGTTGGTGTTGTATTAATTTTGGTAATTAATAAAATCTTTTTTCTTTTTGAAATCCACCCCGGATATACTGGGGTGGTAGAGGATTAGGCCCTAGGTGGGTTGAACCTCTATAATCGACGTGTGTTGTTTACATTCCGCACCTTTAAAATTGTCTTTGAGCATTCGGTTCGAAAAAGAGGGCAAAATCAAAAAGATGGAGATAATCTATTCACCCCCTCTCTAGATTATCATAGCCGCTTGGACTTACAGCTTCTGGGTGCCCGCGGGACTTTAGAGGAGGCGCCCACTTTGATTTTTCCCAAGCCATTGATTTATTTCTTACATCTTTTTCCACATGTCTTAGCATTTTTTGCCTTCTTTTTCTTGAACATTTTCATAGTGGAGAAGATTTCACCGGGACTCTTGTGAAGAGGGCCCATCATTCGAGGTCTTAGTTGGAGGAAAAAGATTTTTTACTTTGACCTCCTTGTGAGGAGGCCCCTCCCATCCTGGGGTCTTAGCCGAGAAGGGTCATCCCACCCGAGGTCTTAGGCGAGTGTGGCCATCCTCTCGGTGTCTTAGCCGGAGGAGGTAAGGTTACTAGGACCTCTAATGAGGAGGCCCCTCCCATCCGGGGTCTTAGCGGGAAGGGGTTATCCCACTCGGGGGACTTAGTCGGGTGCCATCCCCTCCCGGATGTTAACCGGTGGAGGTAAATTACTAGGACCTCTTGTGAGGAGGCCTCTCTCATCCAGGGTCTTAGGGCGAGTGAGGCCATCCCTTTCGTGGTCTTAGCCGGAGGAGGTTATTTACAAGAACTCCGTGAGGAGGCCCCTCCCATTTGGGGCCGTAGCCGAAAGATGGGGTTTGTTTTGTAGAAAGTCTAATCGGTCATTGACCACTGTCCATATGTGGCCATTCATCACAATAAAATAGAAAACGTGAAAGCATTTTTATTCATATTCATTATAATGAAAAGTTTACGCCATGTGGGCGAAACACAACTAAATTGTAAATAAATATTTTGCACCACATCGTTCATGGTTGCAAGAGGCTTTCATCATTTGGTCTCGTAGCTTGCTTATCTTCAAAGTGGCCACGTAGCACTCCCTAGTTGTCTTGATGGGAAGCCTGACGTGGGAGTTGGGTTTGACTTTCATTTGCTCCTCTTTATTTTAGTAGGCGCCATGATAGCATAGTCTTTGTTTCCTTGATGTGGCCCTTTTATTTATTTTATTTTAATACGAATGCTCTTTTTTCCTATCTCGGGAATCATAGCCTAGTCGACTCATCGAAGAGAGATCGCTACTCCGATTGCTTAAAAGCGAGTTCGGTCACCCGAGGAGAGAGGCAACTTACTAAGCGAAGAAGAAGAAATACGGGTAACGCTTCGCGGTGTTCGTGTCCCCTCCTCTGTGTTAGGAAAGAAGCTCTTCTTCGACACCAAATTCTATGTTTGCCGAAAGTTGATCATCCTATAAGTCCAGTCATGGTAACGGATTGAGTATCTCTCTTTCCGTGGGAATTGCTTGAATGTCTATGAGAATTTTGCATGTTTAATGCTTGAATATTGCATGCTTGTTCGTGTAACCTCTTCTCAATAACTTCCTCAGCCTTTTATAGTACATTTGAAATTTTGCCCGTTGAAGAGAAATGCTAATTTCAAATGTCACTTTTGTTCGTTGGCTTGTCTTGTTGCGATCCTTGATGTTGATATTTCCTCGTATTAAATGTCTTCGCAAAGCATTGCGGTGCACGACACAAGGTGCGAGTGTTTCCCATTGGTTTATTCCTTTTGCAAAATGCAGGACTAACACTTTAGACGACAACTTTGACATATTACTATATTGAGTAACATTCTTGATTTTAATCAACGGATCTAAGTTAGTTGTCTTGACAATACAAATTATAAGGAAAATGGGGTGCCAAATTCTAGTTTAAGTTTTACATTAAGAGTGCAAAAAGCAAGAAACCAATAAGATGTACGAAATCCTACGAGTTTTAGGAAAGGCTGAGAGCATTAAATTCAAGGTGCATACCACATCAATCTTTGCAGCAAGATAATGTAGGTCCCAAGGGGTGTGAAGTAAGGTTTAGAAGGGGTTGAATAGACCTTACTAGATTTTCGATTTTAGTCTTTTAAAATTATTCAACAGAGTTAACTTAAACAGTTGTGTCCTTGAGGGACAACTAAGTTGGCTTTTCAGCTAAGTTACCCACTCAACAAACTCGATAGAGCTATTGATAGTATAACTCGGCTGCTTACGCCAAATACTTAACTTGCTGGTTTGGTTTTTAACAGCGGAAGACTTAACACCCTTTGATTTGTTTTAAGCTTGTTTTTAACACTTGATTTTAGCACTTGGTTATTTATCAATTGGATAGCAAATATAATACTAACAGCAGATATAAAGTAAATATGCAGGAAAGTAAGTTTGCTGAAAGTAAATGAAACAAATATTTTATAGAGGTTCGAAGATGGGGTAATTCTTCTAATCCTTTCTTCTCCAACTCCTGGAGGAATCCACTATGTAACGAGATCGGTTTACAAAGCGATTATCGATGCGGAGACGCCTTGATTACACAAATGGCTTCTCTTGACTCGAACTTCTTCACAGTAGCGCACTGCGCTTTACTCTTGACTCACTTCTCAAGTTCTTGGATTTGATCACGAAGCCCTCTAACAAACTTGATAATGGTTCGACCTTGAACCTTTCTACAATCCTGACTTGGAATGTAGACCCCTTTTGCTTCTTCAAATGTTTCCTCTTCAACAGGTTGAAGTTATCTTTCCTTCACAGCTTGTGTTGGATCGAGTTTCTTCGAGTTTGAGGCTTGAGGAATTGCTTGAATTGCTATGAGAATATTGCAGGTTAAATGCTTGAATATTGCTTGCGTGCTCGTGGTTCAGGTAACTTTTTCTCAATAGCTTCTTCAGCCTTTTACAGTGCCCATTTGAAATTTTGCCCGTTGAAGAGATAGGCTAATTTCAAATGTCACATTGTGTTCGTTGGCTTGTCTTTTCTTGGTCTGCAGCCTTGGTGATGTTGACATTTCCTCGTATTAATGGCATTTTAGCGTTTGCATGGCTAATTTCTTTTGCACAATTCAGGGCCAAACACTTTATGTTTGTTGGCTTGTCTTTTCTGGATCTGTGGCCTTGGTGATGTTGGCCTTTCCTCGTATTAATGGCATTTCAGCATTTGATAGTGCCTGACACAAGGTGCAGTGTTTCCCATTGGCTTATTCCTTTTGCACAATTCAGGGACAAACACTTTAGACCTGGCAGCTTTTGTCATATTACTAAATGAAGTAATATTCTTGAGTTTAATTAACGGATGTAACTCAGTTGTCTTGACTTGACTGCTGCCTTTACCCCAGGTGACTTGAGTCTGCTCCAATCATTGGATTGACTCAACTGTCACTTCAACTTGTAGACTTGGCTTCTTGAGTTGACTTGACTGACACTTCCCCGATTGTTCCTCGGTGACCTTCCTTGATCAAGTCCTTGTATTCCTTCATGGCCTTACTCACCGACACACACTGCAGATAGAGTCTTCACACAAATCCATGATTGACTTCTTGTAAACTTTGACATAGTGACTTGACTCGGCTTTTTCAAATTTTATCTATTACAATACAAATTACAAGGAAAATGGGGTGCCAACTTCCTAGTTTAAGTTTTACATGGTATCATCAAAATCTATAAAATAAATTTCCTAACAATTAACCCCTTTTTGATGATTCCAAAACTTAAAACATTAAATAAGTAAATAGCAGAATGATATACAAGCAGTGCAATAACAAAGAATGTATGCTTTGAATGAATCATTTTATTGATCATAACATTCTTGTCCTTTACAAAGCTATTTACATAAGGTATCAGAGATTTTCCTATACAAAGCTCTATACAAATACATCAGTGCAGTGTATCTAAGCTAAGTTACAAGAAAATTTACAGAGCTTATTACAAAAGACTTACATTGAAATGTATTTACACAAAAATACATGAAGGGGTTCGCAACACACTTCAACGCCTTTCTCAGCTTCCTTCCTCTCTCTTCTTCAGCTCTTCTGCGATCTTCATCATCAGCTCTTTTTCTCTTCTTCTCTTATTCTTCTCTTTTCTTCTTTTCATATGCTCGCCTTGCAGCAGGGTCATCTCTCCGCTTTCTCTTTTCCCACTCGCAAGCAGTTCTCTCATTCTCAGCATGTTGTCTTTTAAGAGCCTTAGCATTCTTTCTTGCAACTTCAATGTTGGCAAGGTGATCGTATCCAGCCCAGTAGATCATGCCTTTCTTTTCTGGATCTACGAACGAGACATCTTTTGGTTTTGGTCGAGGTTGAGAGCCTCTTCCACCACCACTATGTCTTCCCTTTCATGACTCAGCTCCCCTTCCTCTAGAGTGTCTTGTGTATTGGTCTTCGCTTTCCAAATTAAATGACTATTGGAAGTCTGCTTCTTATCGATGAGATTGACATAATTTGAGTCCATTTCCCAATACAAATCCCAGGCTTGAGGCAGAGTCATTCCCTTAAAGTAGCCTTCTAATTCTAGAGTCTTGAATTCCTCCACTGATCTGGGATCCGATCCATCATCAGGCATGGCAATTTCTCTTGGGGGTTGAATCGTAGCACAGTCCTTCCTGGCTGGTGGACCACCATATTGCTTCATTATTTCTTGAACACGAGCATCTTGTTTTACAGCTACCTCCTTGAATGCAGCTTCAATGGCCTTTCTTTTATTTGCCATGACCACTGCAGCTTTCTCGATAGGGAGTGTCACAGGTAGCTTGTCGAGAAGGGAGGCAGTGACTTCACCTAGCTGTGAGATTTCAGAGTACATCATTTTCAAAGGAAGATTTTTGGAACTTCCTTCCCCCTCAGCTTTATCACCTCCTTTCATTTTTTCTTCCTTCAATCCCTTAAGGGACTCCTCTTTCCCCTTTTTGGCATCATCACCAAAGGAGAGAGGTATCCCAGGGAATAATCCACAGAGGAGAAAGTCTAGTCGGTTGTTCATCGAGTTTTGCTTGGAGTCTGTTGCATTGTATACCTTGCGAAATTTTGAGTGTGTAGCCTTCAACTCGGCTGTCACAATCTTCATTTCAGCCATGAGAAGGCTGAATTTTTCATTCATATTATTCTCGAGTCTGGCAATCTCATTCTTGAGAAAGTGTTGTAGCAGCTCCATATCCGACTTGTGGGACTAATCAATCCTCGTAATATACTCCTTCATCCATTATTGATACATCGAATAGTCCGCACTCCACAATAACATCTTCACAAATAAGGCTTTGAAGTGACGGACTTGCTCAGATCTCATAGTGTATGTTGCGCATCCCATTCCCTCTTAAATCAGCTGAGAGGGTGGCATCCCGATTGTCTAGTCTGAGATCCAAAGATGCTTGGTGGCATTCCATCTCTCAATCTCCTTGCAGATAGTCTTGAAGGCTTTACGGAACTCAGTTGCTGAGGCTGACTCAGCTGTTGGCCACTCTACATCAAAATCAAAGTCCATTGGAATAATTGTATCCGAGGGGATGATAGGCTCTTCTCGCACAGTATATTTCCTTAAGTCTCTGGCAGATTCAGCTTCTAATTCTGGCAATTCAACGGTGAAGGCGAATTCGTCCTCAAAAACATCATCTCGAACAAGTGGGATCCCCGAGTCTTTTTCCTGTGGAGCCTTCCCTTGTTCTTGATGAGTAGAACCAGCTCTATATGCCTCAGTTGCGGCAACATCATCGGTAGATGTCACAACTGTGGGAGCCTGTGACGGAGCTGTAGGATTCGTTACTGTTGTAGCCGTGGGAGCCTGCGCAGCTGGTTCTTTCGCAGCTGGAGCATTTTGAGATGTTTGCTCAGCTGACTGAGCCTAAGCTGTCTTAATAGCTTCTTCAGTCTCAGTGTTTTCTTCTAAATGAATAATCGTGTCCTCATCTGTATTATCACCATCATCGGAGGATGATGAGACCTTTGGAGATGGCTCATCGTCGAAATTCAACCTCATTCGAGCCGTCTTTTCACCGGCTTGGCTTTGAGATTGCAGAACATCTTCAGTTGGGTCCACTATTGGATCTTCATGCTGGGTGGACTCAGCTTCATCCTCAAACCCTAAAAATGATGTGTCAATGTTTTCTTAAGAGTCATGAAGGGCACCAATCACCTCTTCTGTGGCAACACCTTCAATTAGAGGAATGTTCTTATCACCTCCATCTTTACCCAGGGAAGTCTCAACCTCCCTAAGGCCTTCAATAACCCCAGCAGTCTCAACTACTGCAGGGCCTTGTACATTCCCTTCGACAGTCTCAACTGTCTTAGGGTCTTGTACCATCCCTTCGACGGACTCAGCTGTCTTAGGGTCTTGGACAGTGGCATCCATCGGAGTCTCAACTCCTTGGATTGCACTTTCAGAGCCCAAAGTGTTAACTCCCAGGGCTTCACCATCCTTTGCCTCAGCTGCAGCAGTAGTGTCGTCGGCCTTCAATGCAGCTGACATTTTAACTGAGACAGACTTAACTTTTTGAGCGTCGTTAATGTCACTATGCTCTTCTATAAGTTCTTTTTCAACTCAGCCTTCTAACTGTATTGATTTGTCTCCCACAGCAACCTCCAACCCTGTTGTGGTGGAGAGAGTTTCCACCTCAGCTGGCTCACCAGCTGAGTGAATGATAGTGGGGTCACTCTGCTCCTGAGACGCGACTTTTGTTCCCTCTGAGTGTTGAGCCGTACGGGCAGGTGTGTTAACACCTTCTTTAGGGGTTGGCTTGGCTTGGATGCCCGAATTCCCAGCTTCATTGCCAATTCTCTTGGAGCCATCCTCTGATTGCACGGGGGATGTGGTTGCAACTATGTCCATTGCAATCTGTTGTGCCACTCCCAAAGGATCAATCTGAAAAAGAGTTTGAGAGGACTCTCCTAGACCTTCTAGTAGACTTTGCTCGTGCATGGCTCTGGATTCTTGAAGAGCTTGCTGCAGTTCTGACATCTCTGCTGCAGTAGGTGGATCCATATCATCATCAGTATTAGTCGACTCATAGATATGCTTTTGAGTCCCGGTATGTGCGCATATCTTGGATTTCTCCAAGGCTCTGGTTTCTTGCAAAGCTTTCTCCTTTTTATCCTCCTTAATTGTGCGGAGGATGTCCAAACAATTTTCCTCATTTAGAGCTGATTGAACATTTGTTAGACCAAGGAATCTGAGAAGCTCTTCTTCATCCTCGATGAACTCAGGGCGAGTGAACTGTTGCCTTGAATGATCCAACTTCCAGGCCCTCCATTCCCTCAATCTTCTTTGAATGTCAGGGTAGACGGGAGAATACATGATTAGATCATCATCATCATTGCCTTCATCTCCGATCTCCTAAATGGGGGCTAACGGACCTTGCTCCTCCTCAGACTCAGCAGCAACTGTCCAAGAAGGTGAGACAACCTTTTCTTGCACATGTTCTGTTGTCTCAGGTGCTTCCATTCCCTCAGTTGTTTGTCGCATAGTTGGGTCTTCAACAGTTCTCTACTGATCAACATCAGCAGTCTTCTCAGGCTCGTCAACAACTTTTGAGATCGCTTTCTTGAGCATCAACAGTCTCACTTTCCTTCTCCAGCTGGGTGCCGGACTCAGCTGTCTTCTCAAGCTCAGAACGCTTGTACAACCATCTTCTCTTGGTTGGAACCAGCTGGATCTCAGGTTCCTCTACCTCTTCAGGCTCGTCGAACATGAAGGTCCGTGGTTCACTAGGAGCTTTCTTAGAGGCGATTGCCTTTCGGATTTGGCGTCCTCTTCTTCTTCTTCGGTAGGGGAGGGAATTTGGGGTTCCTTCACTATCTCGGTTCTTTGGGCGGGGGCTTTCTTTGCGTGGATAAGAGCTTTGGACGTGGCTACGGGGAAGGGGGGTAGGCTTAGATACCGCATCTCTCTTTTTGGATATTGGCTTTGGAGAGAGAGTGGAGAGGTCTCGGTTGTGTCTTTGGGATCGGTGATTCCCTCTCACTAGTATCGACCTTTACGGCATGAGCCTTCTTCAGGCTCTGAAAGATTCGCTTGAACATTCGCTTGTTGGCATGAAAGGGCTTTCCATGGAGGAGAGCAATACCCTTTGCCTCCATCGGATGGCCAATCACCAAGCCATAACCCAGGAATGACCAAAAGACTCATCTTCCTTGTAGGTCATGTTCAAAGATATTCGGCAAATTCGGTGAAAACAAACTCGGCCAGATTAACTTTATTCTCTTGCATGATCGCGACCATCACGATCGGCTTAGTCTTCGGGCCGATTTAAGCTTCCAAACTTCATGTCCACACATTTTGAGACGACGTCCATCAGCTTATGGTAGTCATCCTTCAAAGATTCCTTCTTGGTTGTATACACAACCTTCACATCACACTCCGGCTTGGCAACGCTTTCCAAGCGATGGCTAAGTCGACATCTTTATCGGCGATGTCCTTCAATCCCTCCGTGGGCAAAAATCTGCTCGGCAGGTCTTTTTCGCGGTGAGTTTGATGACCTTACCATGGATCGATGATCGGATTTCATCGTCCAACACCTTTGCGTTAACGTAAAACATGGAGACCTCCTCCAAATACGTATGAGTGAAATGCATCGGCAAAATGCCTTCATCTTGGGACTTTTCGATTTTTCTCGCTATCTTCTTGACCAGGGCTTCATCGACACCCTATTTGATCATCCCTTTGAAATCCACAGAAGAACCAGTGTGAACTTTCTTGGAGAGCTTTGCGTAATCGTGAGTTGGGGCCATTTTCAAAAGTTTCTACCGATTAAAACAAGAGAAAGCTTGCTTGTAAGAACTAGGGTTTGCACTTAGTTACAAAGAAAATGCTTTTGCTTTGCTGAAGATAAATAGTTCGCGTGAGGAGAGAGAAAGATGAAGTTTCGTATATAAGGAATGTGCAAGGACATCTTCAAGATTTTGAAATTTATGATCGAGATCAACGGTCGAGATTAGAGCTTCAAAACCGCATTAAATTCCCCACATTAAATGCAGCAACATTTATATCCAATCATATGGTTTATTGTGCAGCTTTTGTACTAACAGTCATTATTACGCTGACGTCATTCTTAATAACATTCCCGCATAAATTAAAACAACTGCATTTTTGTCATTTAGCTCATAAATGATTCATCTTATATCCAAAGTGACACAACTCTGCTTCTCTCTTCTCATGCTGCGACTCAGCTGTCAGCTAACTTGATACAGCTGACTTCCCGACTAGGCTGTTTCACTTGGTTGAAATGTGAAACTTTCTCTTTTTCAATATTCTCATCTTATTTCTCATCTTATTTAGTCTTCTGAGTTTCCTAACTTAGCTCAATTAACCTTAACTCACTCTTGAGCTCTTCAAACCTTGATTCACATAATGGCTTTGTGAATATATCAGCTAACTGCTTATCAGTTGAGATGTATTCCAAGGTTATGTCTTTCTTTTCAACATGATCTCTTATAAAATGATATATGACATCAATGTGCTTTGTTCTTGAATGCAAAATAGGATTTTGAGTGATTGCAATAGCACTAGTGTTATCACACATAATTGGAATCTCTTTTTCTTCAATATCATAATCTCTGGAATTTTCACCTGTATCCATGTCCATAGATGCCTATAGTGTGATTGCCATCTGCATCCATGTCCATCTTGACTGAAGCATTCATTTGAATTTTCACATAAGACTTCTCTTCCATACCAATTTTCTTCATTAAATCCCGTGTATATTTTATTTGACTTATGAAGGTTCCGTCCTTCAATTGTTTGACTTGAAGTCCTAGGAAGAAAGTCAGCTCTCCTATCATGCTCATCTCAAATTTGCCTTGCATGAGGTTTGAGAACTTGTCACACAGCTCTTTATTTGTGGAACCAATAATGATGTCATCCACATATATTTGAACAAGCAATATACTCTCTCCATCTTGAATCATGAAGAGTGTTCTATCAACTTTGCCTTTGGTGAATACATTGTCAGTTAGAAATTGAGAAAATGTATCATACCATGCTCTTAGTGCTTGTTTCAATCCATACAATGCTTTATTGAGCCTGTAGACCTTATCTCCAATAGTTTTCTGCTCAAAACCTGGAGGTTTTTCAACATAGACTTCTTCCTCTAACAATTCACTCTTCACATTTATTTGATATACAGTGAAGTTCTCATGTGCAGCATAAGTAAGAAACATCCTTATTGCTTCCAACTTTGCAACAGGAGCAATGGTTTCATCATAATCTATACCTTCTTCTTGGTAATACCCTTTGGCTACCAATCTTGCTTTGTTTCTTTCAATAGATCCTTCCTCATTCATTTTGTTTCTGAAAACCCATTTTGTATCAATAATATTTTGATGGGTTGGCCTTTGAACTAATTCCCATATTTTGTTTCTTTCAAACTGATTCAGCTCTTCTTGCATGGCCTGAATCCATTGTGTGTCTTCCAATGCTTGAGACACATCTTTGGGCTCTGTCTGGGAAATAAAACAAGTGAACATAGCTTCATGATGTGCTCTGGATCTAGTTCTTATATCATCTCTCACATCTCCAATGACTAACTCTGGTGGATGGTCTCTCAGCCATCTCACATCATGTTGGAGTAAGTCAGCTGGATTCAGCCCTCTCGCAGCTAAGTTGTCTTGAATAGCTCTTTCATCTTCATTCAGTTGTAGACCTTCCAGCTGTCTTTGAGATTCAGCTATATCATCTTCATCTGGGTTGAGTGCTCTCACTTCAGCTTCCATGTAAGGACTCTTTTGCATAGTTGGTTGATTCAGCTTATCAGTTAACTCTTCAATGTTTTCTCCACTTACATTAGGTTCATCAAAAACCACATGGATAGACTCTTCTGTGACCATAGTCCTCTTGTTCAGCACTCTATAGGCTTTACTCTCAGCTGAGTATCCCAAAAAGATACCTTCATCAGCTTTAGCATCAAAAGCCTTCAAATTGTCTTTGCCATTATTATGGATGAAGCATTTACATTCAAATATCCTGAAGTATCCAACATTTGGCTTTCTCCCTGTCCAAATCTCATAGGGAGTCTTGGTCAATTGCACTGTTAATCATGATGTATTTATAACTTGACCCAAAATCTCTTAGGCAATCCACCTTGCTAACATGGTCCTTGCAGCTTCCTTGAGAGTTTTGTTCCTTCTTTCAGCTACTCCATTCTGTCGTGGAGTCCTTGCAGCTGTCAATTCATGAGCAATACCATTTTCAACACAATACTGAGTTATTATCCCATTGACAAACTCAGTTCCCTGTCAGATCTTATTTTTATAATGGTTTGACTCTTCTCATTTTGAACTCTTTTCATCGGTAAGGTAACTTCACGCAAAGTTTTCTTCTTTTTACACATGAAGATTGTCCATGTATATCTTTAGTAATCATCCACCACTACTAAGGTGTATTTCTTTCCACTTATGCTAGCTGGCTCAACTGCACCAAATAAATCCATATGCAACAGATGCAATATCCTTGTTAAAGAAGGGCTTGGCTTATCCTTCAATGAAGATTTGATTTGTTTTCCCATCCGGCATGCATAACATACACTCTTTTTCTTGTATCACGAGTCGCAATCCTTTTACAAGATGACTTCTTGCAAGCTTGTTGATTGTCTTGAAATTCAGGTGACTCGGCTTCTTGTGCCACAGCCTAGCAAACATGTGTTTGGTGTAGCAGTAGACCAATCTACCACATACATATTCTTTTGCCTTGACCCTTGCAGCACTATTTCATTGATTTAGCATCCTTGATCTGGCATATCCCCATGTTGAATCCTACATTGTAGCTTTTGTCACAGAGTTGGCTGATACTTAACAGGTTAAAATTGAGCCCTTCAACATAAGCAACATTTGTGATTTCCAATCCATTTTTCTTGATAGATCATGTGCTTCTAATCTCCCCTGGAGTTTCATTTCCTCCAAGTATAACGTTTGCACCTCTAATCTCCTTGAATCTTGACATGTTTTTCTTGTTTCCTGTCATATGTCTGGAACATCCACTATCCATGTACCAGGTTCATTGGCACTCAGTTGTTCCTTGAACCTGCAATCAAAGGAAATCAGTTTTTAGGTACCCATACTTGTCTGGGTCCTAGGGGTTAGTGCTATAAGATGCTCCAACCAACATATAGCCAAATGGTCTGACTCTAAGTGGTTGTCATCTATCAGTGCCATAATCATAGTGCACATTAGCAAATTGCTTGAGGGGTTTAGGATCATACAGCTGTCTCTTTTGTCTGTATGCATGTGTGTGTGTGTGTGTGTATTTTAGCAATTGCTTTCTTGGGATAGGTGTGGTATTTATGAGTGTAGTGTCTGGGTGCATATGTATTCTGATAAAAGCTCTTTTGCCTTTGGAATGACCTTTACTGAGGTTTAGGTCTTTGCCATTTTGGCTTGTATTCCATAGGTCTTTGCTGATGTTTCACATTATTCCAATCAACATAGTTTGGATATTTTCTACCATTCCCATCATTGGTATTTATCTGATGAAATTTCTGGGGTTTTTGGTAGCTCTGTTTGCTTTTCACAGAGTATTTTCTGTTTGGAGTTTGCTGAGGAACTCGGCTGAATTTCTTCTCAGCTGTCTTCTCAGTATACTCAACTGGCTACTTGTCTTTCCCTTTATATCCAAGGCCAGTATGATTGTGATTGTGATTTGGAGTGAATGTGGGTGCAACATTTGGTGTTTTGGGTTTTTGGGATGCTTCATTACTTGAAGATCCTTTTTCCAAAATCACTTTTGGAGTTTGACTATGCACAAAGAAGTTAAATCATATGTCTGTCTTATCTCCACATTCTTTTTGGCTCATAATAAGTTCATCCAATGATTTGGATGCTTTTGTAAATGAGGTAATCACATTTTTAAGATTTTTCCCTCTTTTCTATAGCAGCTACCTCTGCTATGATCTTGGCATTTTCAGCCTTCAGTTTAGTGTTCTCATCAATGTTCTCATCAGCTATTTGACTCAGTGTACTCAGCTCTTTAGTCAGCTGTGAGTTTTGGCTTTTAAGCTGGCTGTTCTCATCATTTAAAATTGTGTGTGAGGATTTTATGTGTTCAAAATCTTTTATCATTTTGCCTAATGAATCATAAAGATCAGTGGGTGATGAAGTGTGCGTATCATAGTCACTGTCACTTGAATCAGAATGAGATGAGTTAGAGTGTACCTCATCTTCTTGATCTTGTTCTTTGGTCATGAGGCTGATCATAGCCTCTTCCTCAGAATCACTTGAGTAGCATGCTTCACTACTATCTGAGTACGTTGCTTCTTTGCATTTGGTTGGCTCGTGATCTCGGACCAACATGCACTACAAGAAAAATAGTAATAGACATCACCAAAACAACATCACTTTCCTCATTGTCGTGTTGTCTAATACGTTTTAACATCGGTTATGGATAAAACGGATGTCTATTAGCGGAGAAGTCCGCTCATAGACATCGGTTATTATGAACCGATGTCCAAAACGATATCTAAGTACAAAATAGACATCGGTTTCTCGACGGTTTCTCACAACGATGTCTTTGTGTCCTTTAACATCAGATATTAGACAACGTTTTCCTAACCGATGTTGAAATTTGGTTTTTTTTTTAAATAATAAATTAAAATTCTCTATTTTTGTTAGTGGTGTCAATTTGGGACCCGACACGCACCGACCACGAACCTAACACGAAATTAATGGGTATGGGTTCGGGGCTTGTCCGTCCGAAATTGGGTCGGACCCGACTAACTGTCAATTAAACAGTCGTCCGGTCAACCTACTATGACCGTTTAACCCGTCTAATCCGTTTGTGAATTTAAAAAAATTAAGTAAGTAATTAATTGTAAGATAAAAATAACAAACAAGAAATATCTTTAAAACTCAAATGATAAAACCTCATTAATTATGTATTTGTTATTATTATGCATATCTTTTTGAATATTGTCCTCAAAATATGATTAGTATGTTATGTTATTTATGCAATTATGTCATTTATTTTTGTATGTTGTGAATTGTAATATTTTATATTGATCGAATAGTGTATGATTCTGAAAAAAAAATTTATTCATTAAAAATATTAAATATATATTAAAATAATTTTATTAGATGGGTTAAGTGGGTGGTCCGGGTTACCCGTGAAATAAAGCGGTCGGGTCCCGTTCAAGATTCGACACGAATAATTAAACGGTAGTCGGTCCGTTTTTTTCGACACGCGAACCTGCGAACCCGACCCGCGAACCGGACTGAACCCAAATGACACCCCAATTTTTGGTTCCTAAAAACCCAAAGGACTTAACACATGTTTTTAGTCAAAAAAAAAAAACTAAAAATCGTGGTTTCTCTCGATTTAATTAATACAAAATAAAAATCAATTATTGGATTAATTAACAAATAACTAACTAGGTTTAAGACTTAATTAAGCACCATCTGATACTTCTCTCCAAATTTCTCTTCTCCACTTATGCACGTACAATACTTCCTCTCCAAAATTCTCTTCTCCGTGAATCTCGATCGAACAAGAAGATTAATTCCATGCCCGAGCCATCGCGGTGTTCCCGGAGAGCCGCGGCGCATCGCTTCTCATCGTTCATAAGCGCGTCATTTGGTAAAACCCTAGTTCCCGTTTCCCCGTATCTTTCTTTTTTTCTTTCACTTTTGGATTTTACAAGTTAATAAGTTGGATGTTTCATGGCCCTTGATAAATTGAATATTGATTCATAAATAATTGGAGGGTATTTTTCCCCTTCTTACTGATTTTCGTAATTGAAGCATATTAACGATGTACGCCTGCGCATTTTTAAGTGAAGATGCCTCTTTGAATTATATTAAATTGTATGTATCATTGAGTTCTTTGAGTGACATATCTTGTATTGTACGTGCCTAAGGGTGGGACTTGAAAATTGAAAGATGGACAATTCTTGTTTTTGACTAGTCACCTTTTTTGAAATCTTAATTGTGAAGAATTTAATAGCTATTCATTTAGCTTTGTTTGTTATCGTATTATATGAATAGATGTGGATATTGTTGCTATCTATTTTCTTTTATTTTTCTTAGTTTTTAATCATGCTTATTATGATAATTAGTATATCTATAAAATTTTATTAATATGCATTTTCATAATTTTTGGTAGTAATATTATGAAAAAAACATACAAATCAGCGAAATTAGATGTCATAAACGGATCTAATGGGTCTGATGGATCTTACCCCTTAATCACGGGTTTGGGTTGGGGCGGGTTTTGGTTCCCAGCGGACCCGATCCATTGACATCCCTAACTAAGAGATATGGTACTGATACTTCAAGTGGCTAAGAATATCTAGAGGGGTTAATAGATTTTCCCGATTTTTCGGACTTTGCTTCTCTTTTTGAATATATCAAAAACTCTCAAGAATGTAAGAGAAGGTAAGAAGAATGAACACAATAACTTATAGTGGTTTAACTCACTAGTGCTTAATCCACTACCACCCGTAATATCTGAATAGATTTTGAAAAGAGCATTTTATTAATCGATACCAAACGATACAATTCAATTAGAAGAGCACCAAACTCTTCTTACAACAATAACCTTCAAAGGAGTGTATTTACATTGTTTTATTTTATTAAGGGTATCATAGTCTTTTTAACTTATGACATTTTTCTAAATATTGGGAATGAGGTGTATTAATCAAATCTTGGGGGGCAAATAACGACACCTTCATTTTACAAGTAAGCTAAAAATTGAAATAAAAAACCTCAATCTGCTGAAAAAGGCTTCCACTTTTTCTTGTTTAAAATAAAAAAAGATTAATGATTAATGAACTATAAAAAGTAGTATGGCGGAGAATAAAAATTATATGTATTTCTAGCAAAACATAGAATACTTTTCACGTATTAAAAAAATGAATCTTAGATCTTGTATGGTTATGTTTACATTCCACTTTCTAGTGTTGAATATATGAATTTTGATAATTTATTAATTTTTGTGTAAAAAATGAAATTATTTTGGTATAAATGAATGAGAATTAATTTTATATAGGTTTGGAAAAAAAGAATATGTTTGATTGAGTAGTTTTGAAATAGTATTTCATATATATAATAAATGGGAAATTACATGGAATACGCTGATTTTGGTCCACATACCATACAATACGCTCCTATTACTTTCGAACCTAATTTTTTTACTTTTGTACCTAATTTCTTTTTACGCTCCCCGCATATATTTTTGATTATTTTTATTTGTTTCCTTTTTTTTGTTCCTGCATTGTTTTACATGTTATATAAGTTGTTTCGATATTGTTTAAATTTGTTTCTTTGTTGTTTCTTTGTTGTTTCGATGTTTCAAAATAACTTTAACCTATTTTTATGTTATTTTTTATTCATATATTATTTTGTACATTGTTTGTATTGTTTCGGTATTGTTCTATAATATTTTTAATGCTGTTCTAATAATTTTTTTGTCGTTTTCATGTAGTGTTCAATGTATAAATCAATTTGTACCTATTTTTAAGCTCTTTTTATTCATGTAGTATTTTAAATATTTTTTACGTTATTTCTGGGTTGTTTCCAATATCCTTTTTAATGTTATTCCGATGTTTCTTTGTTATTTCCATGAAGTTTTATGTTTATATACAATTTTTACCTATTTTCAACTTTTTTTGCTCATATGGTGTTTCTATATTGTTTTTGATTTGTTTCTATATTGTTTCTTGGTTGTTGAAACATGTTAGAAACAATGTTGAAACAAAGCGTAAAAATATCTGGGAATTTTTGCTAGAGCGTACTGTTGTGTAAAAAAAAGAGCGGGAGCGTAAATTTAGGTAAAATTTTACCGGGAAAGCGTAAAGCGACATTGACTTAAAAAAGGTGGGTATTTCTGTCAATTGCCCAATAATAAATTGAAAAGTTGATGGGTTGGGATTCAATTTCAATATGTTAATTTGAAAATATAATATTATATTTATAAAATTATAGATAGAGTTTATAGTGGTGGGCCCTACACGTTTATATAATTGGATGAAAGAGATGAGAATAGTGATTGTTAAATAATATAGGTCAGTATATATGGTTGAAATTTGAAATTATAGATTTGAGATGATGTTTAATATGAAAACTAGAAAATAAAATGATAATTTCCATTGAAAAATATATAAACAAACATGATTCCATTTTTATAAATAGGTGGAAAATGGAAATGAACACTTGAAAATATAAACAAACAAGACCTTTGCCTTCAAAAGAAACTTAACAATCAAATAAAATAATTTAGACAAAAACTCATGGAAGATGGTCTAACGGCCAAAAATTAGTTAGACGGATCCCAAAATCGACCCGTGGCATTTGTAAATACAATAGAGTTTTGTTTTATTAGCGGAGACCCGTATTAGCGATTGCCTTTCCGAAAAGTATTAGTACATAGTTCACTTGAAACCATTAGTTTTGTTATATTGGGCGATGATGATATATCATTTGAAAAGTATTAGATTTTCATATGAGAAGTATTAGTAGTTCTTCTGAAAAGTATTCGTATTTATTTCTCTTGAAAATATTTATTAGTCACCCTAAAAAGTATTATATTTCTCTATCAAAAGTATTAGTAGTCCCTGTGAAACGTATTAGTAATTCCCCTGAAAAATATTAGTTTTTCCCTTAAAGATTTTTAATATTTTCCTTGAAAAGTATTAGTTTTCCAATTAAAAAGTATTAGTAGTTACCCTGAAGAGTACTAATTTTTCCAACGCAAAACACCACACCGACCACCGTAACCGAATTAATTAAGCTAAGATTAGGAAAACTAAACTCCTCAAAGACTCGGAACCTTCTTCAGAAAAACCATTTTACGAAAACCCCGAAATGATAACATTAAGAATAGATAGATTTGGATTAGGGATTTTGTCAAACAGTTCGGCGGCACTATCAATATTAAGAATAACTAGACCTTGAGCTCGGCATAGGCTTTGAGGATATATATGAAAAAGTGAAATTTGTTGGAGGAATAGAGGAAGAATGGTGGTGTGAATACCACGACAATGGCTTATCTCTGTAGAGTCCACCTTTTACTAGTTTTGCTATTTCATGGGTTGCCTCTAATCCATCGTTGTATAAAGAAACTGCAACTCTTGTAAGGGGGAATTGTACGGGGTTGGGAGTTAGGTTAC
Organism: Rehmannia glutinosa; assembly: GCA_016081115.2. Taxonomy (NCBI): domain Eukaryota; kingdom Viridiplantae; phylum Streptophyta; class Magnoliopsida; order Lamiales; family Orobanchaceae; genus Rehmannia; species Rehmannia glutinosa. The sequence goes on along the minus strand of CM071931.1, from coordinate 82,839,360 downwards.
TGGATCAGGTTAGGCTAGATCCGTCCTAAGCGGATTAGATCCGTTAGACCGTCGAAAGAGACCTCCTCAATAATTTAATATGTCCATAGTATATGGAACTTTAATGTAACCTTGAATGGTATTATTAAATTTAAGTAGTTTTCTTTAATTGTCTTTTACCGTTAAGCTTTTGGCACATTTTGTATTGTCAGATATTCGAATGATTTTGACAATTTATCCATAATTAAGCATCATAAATGAATTTATACGTACGAATTGATCATTGAATACTTGTCAAGATTCCTTATGTTGGTTGTATATGGGGTGTTATAGCTCGATAAATGATGAAATGAAATTGAATTTAGTGTGTATGAGACTTTATTGTAACTTTGCATTTAAATTTAAGTAGTTTTCTTTAATTATCTTTTACCGTTAAGCTTTTGGCACGTTTTGTATTGTTGGATATTCAATGCTTTTGACAATTTATCCATAATTAAGCATCATAAATGGATTTATACGTCTAGTTGATCATTGAATACTTGTCCGGACTCCTTATGTTGGTTGTATATGGGAGTTTATAGCTCGATAAATGATGAAATAAAATCAAATTTAGTGCATATGGATTCAATTTAAAGATACCAAATAACGAATTATTAAATTTATTATAACTTTCTACTCAATTCATTATATATTATATATGTTATTTATTTGTAAATCATAATTGATCATTTACTGACTTAAATTAAGAAAATAAAACATATAACCATGATTGTAATATATATTTGTTACATTTTTTTAAAAAAAAATATTAATTAATTAGATTTAAAATGTGAAAAAAGTTCGATGATAACCATATCAAACCGATTATTTTAGTTCCGTTATTTTAGGATTATTTAATAGTTTGTGGCATTTGCCACAAACTTCTGCACGATTATGGTGGATAAGGAGGTATTTAAGATTTCAAGCATAAGAGGTAAGGGTGGCTAATGGAATCAGAATGAGGTTTCAAATCATAACTATAACCATGGTCAATGGTTCCGAAAATCATTGACCAGAACTCGATTCCAAGATTGGAATCAGAATCATGTAAGTCGATTCCAAGTATGGTTCCTCAGTGTCAAAACATTGGAATTGATGATTTGAGTCAACAGTAGAACCACTGGTTCAAATTGGAGGTTAAAAAACGGCCTGGTCGTGAGACCCCAAGACCCCAAAAGTTGAGGCCCACAAAAAAATGGCACCGAGGTCTCAGGACCACAAGACCTAAATGGATACAAGATGTTGATTTGGGGAGACCCCACCTCAAGACCACATGATCTAAGGGTCCAAGAAGTTGGATCATACATTTAGTCTTCAATAAATAAGGTCGAAATGACCCAAAAATACATCGAAAAGATAAAGGGTCTTAATAACCCAAAAATCCATCTGAAAAAATAAGATCCCAATGACCGAAAAATTTATCCGAAACAAATAGGGCCTTATGACCCAAAAATTCATCTAAAAAATCGTAGTGACCCAAAAAATCCATCGGAAAAGATTGGGTCCTAAAGACCAAAAAATTCATCGGAAAGATAAAGTCATAATCACCGAAAACCCGGATGAAAAAAATAAAGTGATGTAATGGCCCAAAAATCCATTTGAGAAAGAAAAGGCCAAATAAAAATATTTGAACAATCTCAGATCCTGAGACTCCCTAGCCTTGAAGGCCAATCAAAATATTTGAAAGGTCCTAGACCCTAAAACTCGTAATCTTAAAAATAAAATATTTGAGAGGTCCCTAGATCCACGAAAACCTTAGTCCGAAAATTAAAAGGTTTTAGAGAGGTCACTGGACCCCAGGACCTCTTAGCCTTGAAAGGCTAAATAAAATATTTGAAAGGTCTCTAGATCCCGAGACCCCTAGCCTTAATAGTCAAATTAAGAGGTTTGAGATAGGTCTTCGGACCCCATATCTCTTCTTATAAAGTAGGCATATAGCCATTGAATTTGCTTTCTAACCCCATCTATTATCTAAGTGAGGTCGGGTAGGCGACCACGGTTATGATACTTCTAAAAATTAGGGAGAGATGCATGGATGCGAAAATACTCCAATCCTATATTTTGTTGTTGCAATGGTGATTCGAGTTATTACAATGCGAAGGTGTTATGCAATTATGCCTAGAAGCGATTATATACAATACATAATAAATATGAACAAGGTATTTGAGACCCCAAAATTTACAAGTGAGGTCTTCAAGACCTCAAAAACTTGAAGGAAAAAGGGTCCCCAAAGACCCCATAATCTACAAGTGAGGTCTTCGAGACCTCAAAAACTTATTAAGGATAAAAGATCTCTAGAGACCCCATAATTTACAAGTCGGATCTTGATACCTCGAATACTTGTAAGGAAAAAGGGTCTCGAGACCCCCATAATTTATAAGTGAGGTCTTGAGTCATCAAAAACTTGTAAGATAAAACAAGGGTCCCTAAAGACCCCAGAATTTACAAATAAGGTCTTCGAGACCTCAAAATCTTGAAAAACAGTCCCCAAAGATCCCAACATTTTTAAGTGAGGTATTCGAGACCTCGAAAACTTGTAATGAAAAAGGGTCCCGAAAGACCCCAAAATTTACAAGTGAGGCCTTGAGGCACTTGAAAACTTGTAAGATTAAATAAAGGCCCCCAAGGTCCTCATGTCTTACAAGTAAACAGGGTCCCCGAGATCTCTTAGCCTTGAAAGTCAAAAAGATGTTTCAGAGAGCTCTTTGGACACCTAGACCTATTAGTCTTGAAGGCTAACTAATCAAATATTTTATGAGTCAAAGTTACTCGAAACCCCCTTTTTCTCAACACAAAGGGGTCTAGAGTGGTCTTCGGACCTCGTGAACCCCTAAGACCTTGAAGCTCGGTAGGCGGAGAAGAAAAAGGGATAACCTAATATCTGAAAAAGGTCAAAATAGAATAAGCTTTCGAAGACAATGAAATAAATCTTAAGGACTACAACCAAATATGGTTACAAAAGTATCATGGACAAAAAGGGAACATTTAAGACCATAAGTAAAAGTATAAATTATTCATTATAATTTAGCATGTGGTCTTAAGAAGTGGGATCAATGAGGGAGACAGCTCGACCGAGGAGGGGCATTTAATGAAAAGGACATTCCCTGACTTGATCATTAATGCAACCAGGTTTTAAGGTATAAAAGGGGGGCGGGTCAAAGGATTGCCTGCCAAGAAGTATGGTCAGGGGGAGACTTGCTAGAAGTGACCCTTAGGGAAGGAGACACATGCAGGAGTAACCCAAAACCGAGGAAAATGACTAATCAAGGGCCAATCACTGGACGACACGTGGAGCTCTCTGGGAGGGAGGAAAAGCCCAAATTCAGGTATAAAAGGGGCATTCTTATGCCAAGAAAAGGTTTGACTTCATATCATATATTCATTTCTATAATTATACACTTTAAATATTGTTCAATATTCCTCTCTTCCATCGCCTGACTTTAGCATCGGAGTCTTGTGGGAGAACCCTCTAGTTTAGGCTTTGCAAGTGCATACACAAGAAATTAAAATTTCACCACATTTTGTCAAATAATTTTTCAAAGTACAATATTTTGTCAAAAAACCCTCAAACATGAATTGAACATGATTCACCAACTTACGTACATTACCTATATTTTCATCTAATTAATATACATGTGAGACCCACAAAAATACAATCTTAAAAATACTTTTATTTCTCACACATGTAAAACCCTACATATTCTCATAATTCATGTTTCAATATTAGAACAAAGAATAGATCATGAAAATATAATCATGCAAAATTAAACCCTACAGATAATCATTAATTTTTTTAGTAAGTAAAAGTGGAACCCGTTTTCCAGAAGTGAAATCGCAGTATATTAATTACAAATTAAATGTTTTTGCTTGGCCAGATAAGCAAAATCTGCCGAGGAAGCGCCTCGAATTTGTATAAATACATCTCAGCTTTCACAGACACTCACCCACCGCGCGCGCACACAGAGACTAAACATAATCTTCGTCTGCGCCAGAGGACTGCGATTCTTTATCGAGGTTTAATTTCTGGACTTCTTTTTTATTCCCGAGTTTTATCATCTTGTTAGATAATATGAGTCTTGTTTCTTGATTTTTTCGAGGTTTACTCTGTCGACTTGTTGATACTCTTTTTTCTTTTTTTCGTGTTTCTTTGATCTTGGCTAATGTTTTTTGGGTGTTTTTTTGTTTTTTGGTGTTTTTTTCCCCTCTTGTTTAATGGTTTGAGTCTTGCTTCTTGATTTTAATTTTTGGGCATCGTAACATATAAAACTCACCCAAAAATGCATCAAGTTTGCAGATCCTGATTTTTATCTTCTTGATTTATCTTGTTTAATGGTTTGAATTTGTTAATTGGTGTTTATATATGTATATATATTTATTTTCTGAACGAATTCCGTGATCTATTCTAATTTTTAATGTATACATAATCCACCACCCTAGACTAATTAAATAAAAACATAGGGTATAAATAAAAATAAAAATCATGCATGTCTAGAATTGTGTGTTTCATCAGAGGACTGTGTTTCTCCATCTATTCTAAACAGGGGTTTTGAGTTTCATGTCATTATTTGCTTTTGACTTGAAACATATGAGTGAGGAGTTCTTTAGTTTTTAGTATGACCAATGTACTTATTATACGTATGGTAACAAAATCTCTAGCATCCTAAATTGCATGTGCTAACCTCATTTTAGACATAGATAACATATTTTCATTTCTCAGACCAAAACATTTTACGAAATCAGAGAAAGGAAAATATTTGTGTGTATCTCTAAGCTGATGCAAGTATGTTAACCATTCTTTTTCTTCTGAACAACCATGTTGTACTGATTTGCTTTTGCCTATCTCTTACAGGAAAAGTTTTGCTATGAGAGTGTCGGCCTGACTTATCGTGTGACGACAAAGCTGACGTCAAGCAGGATGACAGCTTCCTTCGGGCGATGGACAAATCGAGAATTTCTCAAATGCATCCTGGATGGAAAACGAACCCTACAAATCAGAGCAGAAGGCAGCACAAAGTTTGCTGCTGTGTAAGTAGCATACAACACGTGTTTTCTTAGTTTTTCAAAAATAGAAGTAGGGATTTGAGCGATCCGTTTCTCTTTCTGATTGAAGTTGGCTTTGTCGCATGTCTTAACAGGAATTATGTTGCACCACCGAAAATGAGATTCCGTTCAATGGTTGAACAGAGGAGGTACATTTTCGGAGATTCCTAACTACTGGCTTAGATTCTCTGCTTCACTTCTGAAATGCATAATAAATAACTGTAAGAGGATAGAAATTTTGGAGTATATTTATTGCCCTAGGCTGAAATGAATTGAGTGTATTTGCCTATTTTATATATGTGCCCTTCATCTCCATGTCTTTTACCTTTTCTTTTAGATTGTTTAATCAACTAAGCCTGTTTTATGTTTGTTAAATTGAAATACCAAAATTAGAAGTGTAACTTTTTATATGAAATAGTGTTACCTTTGCGCTTTATTACATGAGAAACTCTCCTATGCTTTGTTCAATGCGTGGAATTAATAAAAAGTTATCCTGTGGTTTAAAGGTTATCTTTATTAAGTAATTATATTAATGCACGTTATACATGTACCTAATTTTAATATCTTAGTGTATCGGTAGCAATGGATTGTGATTATCCCTATCATTAATCATTGATTATGTAAATTGATGAGGTGAGTTCATAAAAAGTGCATGCATGAAGTGGTTTGTATGATTTGATTTTACAATGATATATCCTTTGAACTATTTTTTGTATATAGGTGGAGCAAATTCTTGGTTTTCTTAAATAGCTTTTACTTGTTGTCCTTGCATATTCCTAAATCCTTTTAGATGGTATCATTATTTAGCATTATTGTTTTATCAACATTTCATATCTTATTTCAATTACTGTCCTGCTATTCTTTGTTGTTAACCAAACTAGTTATTCCACGGCGTCAAAGCTTTAAAGTCCCTTACGCTCTTTTCTGAGGCACTGAAGATGCATATGTTCGCCTATACATGTTTTCATGTATATATTCACATGTTTCACCTGTTTTGTTAGATTATCATGGAAGAACCTAGCTTTTTATCCGGTGCCACAACAAATCGGTGCAGTGAAATTTACGATCCCAACAGCGACAATCTCCGAGTTTCCTACGCACAATGGTGGGCCTCGACTTCCAAATTCAAAGGCGTTGTGGTTCAACCTAATCGACATTGGGGCGCAAATATAAATCCAAGAAGGAAGCTGCAATGGCATACGATAGTGCAGGCAATTAAGCTTAAGTAATGGACTCTCACATAGAAACTTCCCATGGACCGACATTATTGTCTAATCGGTTTAGTCTGAAAACCGTCCTAATCATGATTAAGGATGGCTCATATGCTTCAAGTTTTCCGATTATCCGAGGGCTCAAGATCGACAAGGCTATAACTTAGCGACTTTTTTATAATACCTCGGGCGTCAAATTAAGACAACTTTTTTAGAAGGAGCTCACGCCTAGCGATGTAAGCAAGCTTAATAGGCTTTGAAGTACTTCCCGCGAATTCCTGATGTCAAGGAACGACATGGATGTCGTGTGGATGATTTAGAGATCGGTTTTTCTTTTTTTCTTTTTTATTGAACAATGAGGTCGTGGAAGTTGTGGTATTGCTATTGGAAAAGTAGCCAGAGTTTTGTGTTCACTAGGGGTTGGAATATATTCACGAAAGAAAAGGGCTTGAGGCCGAGGGATAGGGTTATTTTCTCATCCTATGAGAGTAGTGATCAGAAGTTGTGTATAATAGATGTGGCATATTACGATGAAGGTGAAAGGGGCGATCTTGTTGTGCAAGTTCGTTCTACTACATTAGGCGGTGTTTGATGTAAAAGAAAGAAAAAAACTTCTCCCAACAAAACTTACAAAAGATTCACGTTTGACAGATCACATATGTTGCAACAAAAGTTATTCTCATTGAGATTCTTTCCTAGGAGCTCAATGGAATGGAATAAGCAAATAATAGTTGAGAATCTTAATTTGCTAATTTGCGAATAGAACCCAAGTGTCGAATTTGTTAGAAAAACGTTTGGTGAATAAGTTGTAAAAATATTTTATTTGTGTGTAAAATCATACCATAAGCGAGAATTAGAAATATAAAGCAACTCTCCCTGCATTTAAATTTTGAATAAACTTTATGGAATTAAAAACATAATTTGGTATTGAAAACAATAAAAATAATATTTAATTTGTTTTTATATTTTTAAGTGCTTGCAAGCACTCCGTAAATTTTAGGTGACTCGCTCTCCACTTTTGACACATAATCAGAATGATCAAATACTAAAATCAAATACTCAAAGATGAAAATTCACTCAAAAATCATAACTTGCGATTACACATAAAGAATTGAACTATTGTATGAACCACATAATTCATACCTTGGTTTTTTCCTGAGATAATTTTGGGATGAAGATTTCCATGTTCTCGAAAAAAATTCAGACCTAAATGTTTGAATTTCTCATAATATAATGCAAGAAAAGCTCAAGCTAAAATATATTGAAGGAGTATTTGATTGAAATTGATTGTATATTAAGTGTGCCAAATGTTAGATGTGGAGGCTCATCCCCACGAAGGAGAAGTATGATGAGATACGTCTTGGATTGCGGAAGAGTTTTTCTATGTAAAATATTTCGGGAATGGGGCCTGACATATCGTGTGAAAATGAAGCTGACGTCAAGAAGGATGACATCTTTTGTTAGGCGATGGACAGACAAAGAGTTCCTCAAACTCCTCCTGGATGGCAACTAATTTTAATGAGAAAACGTTAAGGTTCAGCATTTATTTAGGTATTATTTAGTAAAATGGCGATGGAAAAAAATGAGAATGAGTATTATTTAGGTATTCAATCAAATGGATCTGATATGTACCAAATACAATCTGGTTCCATATATTATCAATCATAAACACCTCTGTATACAACTAACATACTTATCCGTTGTAGAAGTATAGAACTTTAGTGAAAACTACATATATCTTAGACAGTAGTACGTAAGATTTCCTTCCATTCAATTGAGTATATATCATGCAACATATATTCGATAATCAACTAATTAATTTGGCACGTAAATATTCTGGAGTAAAACTCACATTTAGTTAAAGGCATAAAATTCTTGAAAAATAATCCAGCATCAACTTATTCATGAGATCTCAAGTATCGTATATTCTGGCTGATTTTTGTCCTAAGAGTAGCGGGTTCTAGAGAAAGTGTTTTCCATCCGTCCATGCATATTCGTTCCCCTATGGAAGCCATCAATTAAGCATTTAATGATGACATTTATTACCTATGGATAAATTGTCAAAATCATTCGAACGTCTCAACAATACAAATGAGCCAAAACATTAACGGCGTAAATGACAATCTAAGCAACATATTAGAAATTGATAATACAGTTGGTAGGTTACGATCAAGTGCTTTCTACTCTTAGACCTTTTAAACTACATATATTGTCGTCCATTGTTAGATTTCTTTCTATTCACTTTAGTATCTATCATGCAACATATACATTCGATAATCAACTAAAATTTGACACACTAATGTTCTAGAACAAAACCCACATATAGTTAAAGACATAAGATTCTTGACAAACATTATAGTTTCAACTTCTTGAGATTTCATGGATCGTACACCGCTGGCTTATTTTTTCCATAAGGATATCGGGTTTTAGAGAAAATATTTATATCGGTCCATGTCCGTGCTCCAATTAAAGCTAACAAGAATATAATGTTATCTATAAATAAATTGTCAAAATCATTCGAATGTCTCAACAATACAAATGAGCCAAAAGCTTAACGGCATAAATGACAATCTAAGTAAATGTAGTAAAAAATAATACAGTTGGTAGTTAGACCTATTATTAAACTATTTATTTAATTTTTAAATTTCTTTTGAATGTTAAAGACTTCATTATACTGGAAAACGCACATTACATTTTGCTTGAAATACATGTAACTATTGTTTTTTGCCACACTACTTTTCATGGTCAAATTTTTTTTTCTTTCCTCACCCTTTTTCTTGTTACTTACTACAAATTCAATGTTTTTCCCCCATTTTGGGCAACCCAAAAAAGGCAAAAAATCTGCACTCACTCCCCCAAAAAGGAAAAATTAGAATATCCGCATTTCATGTGCCCAACTCTTATTATAAAAGAGACAATTCCGGGTTTCGTCTCTCACCCAAACTCTCTCTCGCGCACACACACACACAAACACAAACACGCATAGACATAAACCATTCATATGCGGCAGAGAGCCTTTTCGGTTCAGCGATTCTTTATCGAGGTTTGTTTCTGGAGTTCTTGTTTCCATTTTTTTTACCGAGGTTTAAACTGGTTTTTTTTCTGTAAAACACCACAAAGTTGTAAATCTCTTGATCTTTGTTTTAATGGTGTGGGTCTAGCTTCTTTCTTGATTTTAATTTTTTTCTGCAGATCTATTGTTTTTTTGAGGTGGATCGGCAAATTTGTTGATTGTTATATATATATACACACACATACGAAACAAAAAAAGAAAAAAAAAGGGTTTTGAGGTTTAAGTCATTTTCAAGTGAAAGAAGTTAAATAAAATGTTGCAAACTCGTAGCCCTATTTGTTTTGCTTTTGTCTTGCACAATTAGATTTATTATTCATCGAGATCACATGGTTCAAAATGGGGTTATTTAATTTTGAATTTTAGCCTTTCTTTTAGACTATATCGTTGTACATTTTTGTATTCTAATAATACTCAATTCAAGTAAGCGGGTAATTTTTGTATCGTGCATGTATATAGGGACGGAGCCGAGGTTTGGCGGATGCCACCTCCTTTCAACTTCATTACATTCTGAAATTAATAAAACTTATATATATATATAATTGTTAAGTTTTAAAATTTCCCCATAAAAACAGAAATATACCTCTTTATTTAGTAGATTTAATAGAAAACAATATCGCCCAATTTGTGGCTCGGTCTTTGCATGTTTCTACACACACAAACGGTGTTAATGATCATGTGATATAACATTTTTATTTTACCGTGTTGTGAATTTGCTTTTCATGGAGATGAAGAGTATGGATTTATTATGGTGATTGTGTCTACATGCATTGAGTATGAATTGTATAGTGTCATGATAGGGTACTACTCATCTATACAAATACGATAAGCTCTTAAGTTTATCGTATCATTGCATAAATATTTCGTAGGGTACCTGATCAACGTAATTGATTCTCTACTAAGCTATTTCAAACATAAACTCTAAATTTAATGATGGGTCTAGTCATTTAAGAAGAAAATAAGGTAGGTTCTTAAGTTTTTCCCTAATTATTTGCATCTCTGGCTATAAATTAATGTCATCTTTAGTACTTAAAGTGCGTTAACAATTTAATTTACCATAGATAAAGACTCACACACTCATTAAGAACTCAACTGTACATACACATACTTGTCTTTTATTCTTGTTACGTGTCATACAATAATGCCTTCATTTCATTGGCACATCAAATATATAGGTTTAAGTGATGTACTAACGTGAGTTTGGTGTTCCATTTTTTTTGTTTTTAGCGCCTCAAACATATTTGCAACCACTTTTACTTTCCTTAAATTTCTAATAATTCAAGATTTGATTTCTTGAAGATTTGATTTCTTGAATAACAACTTAATTAATTTATTTAGTGGTCACTGCGATTATTAACTTTGTAAATTTTTTATCTTTTAGTTCTCCTTTCAGCTATACCTCTTTTGTGCCTTCACAAATTTTATTGTTTTGTCGTAGGACGCATTTATGAACATAGAGATTTAGTTTGAAGTTCGTGATCTTATCAATAAAGTGTACAAAATAGCTTCATTCATCTTGTACATTTAAGTGGGTACCAAAATATTAGAATTAAACAGCCATGAAGTTTTATTTTGGTTTTGAAAGCTAATAGCAGAATTTTCTATTTCTAGCTTGGCGTGGTGTGTGATGGAGTTAACAAAGTGTAATGTTATATTGTGGTGCTATCAATTTTTTCTTTGTGAGTCTTTATTGTTGTGTGTGTGTATATATATTATATGTTCATGAATATCGACAGTTTGCCGATTGATTTGAACATGGCTTTGCATTTTTTTCTTTTTCTTTTTTCTTTATCTAGAAACATACATAATATTCTATTTTCCATGTAGGGCGGTGCAAGACAGTGATCCTTACACAGGGAATCATCAATTTTGAGGACATTCTCATTATTCGAAAAATAATGGTCCCCATAAGTAAATGATTTTTATTTAGTTATGAATTTATGGAAGCTTATTGAAAATGACGTTTTTGTGCTATTACGAAGATTAAATAATTTGTATGCTTTAATTATTGTACAATCAGATACTTGAACTCATGTAGTAGGCAAGTGCCACACCCTAAACTAGATGCACTAACCTTGGACTACAAATAGATAATGTATTTGCATGTGTCCGACAAATACATGTAAAAAATCAAAGAAAGAAAAAATACTAACGTGTACAAGATCAGTCCATCACGAGTTTTCATTCATTTCGAGAGATAGCTAAAATGATGCTAATATCTTAACTCAATTGTATTGTAGGAAAAATCAAGTATTAAGTGGTTTACTAGATGGGATTGTGTGTCTAATCAACTTTGTCATTTTGTTTGAAATTTGAGTTTTTTTTTTTTGGAATTAATCGTATGGGCATAATCTATGATATATAATTATTGAATCATTTGTGGCATTAATCAAACTTTTTCTTATTAATGGCGGTTGTTCAAAACAATGGAACAAGATTGTGAATGTGGTGATGATGACATGGCATGTGCAAACGGTTGGCGACGTTAAATAGAATGACAACTTTTGTTGGGCGATGGACAAAATTGATGCAAATAAGAACCAATAAATGATGAGTTGATTATCATAAGCAGATGAATACATAATTGATGCGGTATGAAACGCAAAAGGTTTAAAAGGTCTATAGGAATTGCGGGTCAAGCAAGTCAGCGTGAATCTTTTGTAAGTTACATTGGGGAGACGTTTCTATCTTTCTATGACAAAAACATCCGTAGTCTAAAAATGTTTCCTACGAAGATGATATGGAATCACGAGAATGATTCTATACATGAAAAAACATCAACCACGCCCGATAACACAATAAATATAATACATATCTTAAGCGTCGATTTTGAGACTTTTCGTAAAATGGAGGCGAGTTGTTCGAGAGGGTGACTCTAAAGTTCCATTTGAAAAGCTTGACATATTCATACTCCTTGTCAGATGTTTCTGGCTCTTAATATACTTATGTATTGCAGGGTGTATGTGAAATTTCAAATCATCATTCGGTGGTGACTTTCCAAAAGCAGACGAATCCCAGAAATCATAAAGAGTGATTGATCACTAGATGCAAGATGTATATTAAAAATGAAAAACTACGAGAATCAAATATATGTTTTGATCCATTCACTGAGTTTCAAATAGCAGTAGAATACAAGAACTTTAGTTAATCATTTTTCACTATCCATCTTGCATCTAGTGACCAATCACTTTTTATGATTTGTGGGATTTGTCTGCATTTGGAACGCTACCACTAATTATGCTTTTAAATTTCACATACACCTTACTTTACTTAAGTATCTTAGGAGCCACAAACATCTGACAATGAGTTTGAATTTGCCAAGCCTTTGAAATGAAACTTCAGAATCAGCCTCTCAAACAGGTTTGCTTCCATTTTTTTGGAAAGTATCAAAATCAAACACTGAATATAAATATTATATTTGTTGTATTATCTGGCGTGGTTGATACCTTTCATGTATAGTAATCATCCTATTATTCCATATCATCTTTGGAAGAAATATTTTTAAACTGTGGATTTTGTTGTTATAGAAATATAGAAACCCCTCCCCAACGGAATATCGAAAGAATCATGCTTGACTACTAACTCATGTAGGCCGCTCAAGATTCTTTTTTACGTTTCCAACCTTCATCAATTTTGTATTAATCAAGCAGAGAGAATGTGATATCCACTGTTTGATAGGTCACCCATTTCTTGGTCCTCGTTTGCAACATATTTTGTTGCAAAAACAAAATTGATTGAGATTCTTTCTTGGGAGCCTAAAGAAGTTTTCGGAAAAAATTCTGGTTTTACAAGAAGGGTTCTATTGACTATTGGACTACAAGTGAAAAATAGTTGAAAATAAGATGCGTTTGCAAATAGAAGCAACTAAAACTTGTTGGACATGTTAAAAAATATATTGTCTAGTGAATGAATTATAAAAGTGTTTTATTTCTGTTTAAATGTCAAACTCAAACAAAATCTGAAATATAAAGCAACCATCTCTTAACATTTAGATTCTGATTAAATTTTATGGATTTAGAAACATAATTTGACAATTAAAAGAACTGCGGGCTCGTTGAGTTTGTTTTTAGCTTCAATTTTCAGTTTTCAGTATTTTTGTTTGAGTTTATGAGTTTGCATGTATTGGTTTTGTGTTATAAAGACAAAATATATTTGGATGAAAGATCCAATTGTCTTTGATTTAATGTTGAAATTAATGATGGATTATTATATATTGGTATATATATTTGTTAGTGGTGGACCTATATTAGAATATCTAAATGATAGAAGATGATGTGTAATAATATGAAGGGCGTGAAACAATTTGATGTATGGATTGTGTCGATCTTTTAAATGATAGATATGAGAATATTAGGATATACCATGAAGCGACTATCGGGATATACATCGTGAGAAATAAACGTACAAGAGATGACGATAATGAAAACGGTATTATACACTGCTTTGATCCTTCCTCTTGTCCTTTCCATCTGCAAAAATGCCATCTCTCTCTTTTCATTAATAGTATCCAGAGCCTCCCGAATCATCATCACATTCGCGTTCTCATCGAAATTTTGAACTCGATGAGTCTCCATCCCGATCTCTGCTGGTATAATAGCATCCATTCCATACACCAAGCTGAACGGAGTTTCACTCGTTGTCTCCTTTGGATTAGTTCGGTACGCCCACAATACCGAGCTGAGCTCTTGAACCCTTGTCGCTCCTGTTTTTTCGAGCCGAGCTTTGAGTCCCCGGACAAGGATTCTGTTTGTGACTTCCACTTGCATATTGGCCTGTGGATGAGCTATCGACGTAAAATTTTGCTTGATCTTCAACTCCTCACACCAAACTCGTATCCCTGCCCCCACAAATTGTGTTCCATTATCCGATATAAGAACCCGAGGTGTTCCATACCTGCAAGCAATATTCTGCCAAATGAACTTCATCACTGCATCCTCATTTATTTTAGCAAGGGGCTCTACTTCCACCCACTTTCTAAAATAATCGATCGCTACAATCAAGAATTTCCTCTGCCCCGAGGCTGGAAGAAATGGCCCCACTATGTCAATACCCCACTTTGTAAAAGGACATGCCAAGCTCATAGTCATGAGCTCCTCCGCCGGATGATGTATCAATGGTGCGTGAATCTGACACTTCGCACACACCCTTACTAGCTTCTCTGTTTCTTCCTTCAAGTAAGGCCAAAAATACCCTGCCCGTAGCACCTTTTTCATCAAGATTCTTGCTCCCATATGATTTTCATAACACCCTTCGTGCATCTCTGTCAGTACATATGTGCCCTCTTCTCCATTCAGACACCTCAGCAAAGGCATAGAGAAACCTCTCTTGTATAACTTAACCCCAATTATGCAAAAACGTGTTGCCGGGATTTTCAACCGAGCTGCTTCACGCCTATCTCCCGGTAGAACTCCTTCTTTCAAATAGGCCATAATGGCCGACCTCCAATCCTCCTTTTCTTCAATCTCTCCGACCTCCAAACCCAGCATGGTTTCCTTCGCCATCAGGAGCGTAATTTGCTTGGCTTGATTCTCCAAGGCCGAGCTGGCCATTTTCGCCAAGAAATCCGCCCGACCATTCTCTGCTCTCGGGACCTGGCATATCTTAATCTCTTTAAATTTTCCTTCTAAAGCTCGATATGCTTCAACATACCTCTTCATCCTTTCCTCCCTAACTTCAAATTCTCCAAGAACTTGCTTATGGACGAACGAGCCGGAATCCATGTAAATGAATATTCTAGTATCCCCATCTCGACGACCATTTGGATCCCTCTAATAAATGCCTCATACTCCGCCTCATTATTGGACAATTTGAACTCCAATCTCACAGCAAAATCATTCTCAACTCCTTGCGGACTAATTAAGATAATACCAGCAGCACAACCTGAGCTCCCTACCGAACCATCTACATAAATCACCCAAGCTCCTTCTCCACTATCAGCTCTTGTCAATTCTTGAACAAAATCCGCCAAATCCTGAGCTTTGATGGCCGAACTGTTCTCAAATTCAATATCGTACTCGCTCAATTCAATGGCCCACTTCACCAACCTTCCTGCCACCTCTGGCTTGCTCATCACATTTCTTAATGGAAGATTAGTTCGGACAATTACCTTGTGCAAGAGAAAATATGGTCAAAGTCTCCTCGCGGTCACAACCAAGGCTAAACCCGCCTTCTCGATCTCGGCATACCGCAACTCGACATTCCTCAACACCTTGCTGACATAATACACCGGCTTCTGGACCGACCTCTCCTCCCTAATCAAGACTGTACTAACCCCATGCTCTCCTACTGAGAAGTCTACGTATAAAGGTTCTCCCGGCAGCGGCTTAGTCAACAATGACAAATCAGCTAAATAAGTTTTCAAATCCTTGAAAGCTCTCTGACAATCCTCATCCCAAGCAAATTTTTTGGCCTTCCTTAACACCTTAAAGAAGGGCAAACTCCTCTCGCCAGGCGAGAATTAAACCGATTTAGGGCCACCAACCGACCTTCAAATATTACACCTCTTTAGCATACCGAGGTGGTGCCATCTCTCTGATGGCTCGACCTTCTCCGGATTAGCCTCTATTCCCTTCTCCGTCACCATATACCCTAAGAACTTTCCCGATCTCATGCCAAAAGCACACTTCTTAGGGTTGAGCTTCATCGGTACTTTCTCAAAGTGCCAAACGTCTCAACCTAGGTCACGCACATGATCCACGACCTTCATGCTCTTGACTAGCATGTCATCCACATATACTTCCATGTTCCTCCCGAGCTTTCCCTCAAACATTTTATCCACTAACCTCTGATATGTGGCTCCTGCATTCTTCAATCCAAAAGGCATCACTACATAGCAAAAGTTGCCAAAAGAGGTGGTGAAGCTCACCCTCTTTTGGTCCTCCTCCGCTAAAAGAGGTGCCAAAAGGCTCCCGATGATAGCCCCGCGATCGTCCATCATACTAAGCAATTCACACCCCAAAGCCGAGTCCACGAGCCGATCGATTAGGGCAATGGATAGTAGTCTTTTGGGCAAGCCCTATTCAAGTCCCTAAAATCCACGCACATACGCCTACCATCCTCCGTCTTTAGTACTAGCACTACGTTGGATAACCACTCCGGAAATTGGATTTCTTTGATATGCCCCGCATTCAATAACCTTTGCACCTCCGCTTGAATTATAGCGTCCTTCTTAGGACCAAAATTTCTTTTTTTTTTTCACGGTTTATATGATGGATTGACATTGAGCCTATGCTCGGTATGCTCGGTCGATTCCCACCAAATCTTCTCACCCACGCAAATACATCCACATTGCTCCTTAGAAACCCCACCAGCTCTTCCCTCAGCTCATCAGATAATCCTTTCCCAACTTTAGTGACCTTATCGGGGTCACCCGACACCAGCTCAACCACCATCATCTCCTCATTGGGTTGCACGTGCTCCATGGGCTCATCAAGTCTAATTATTTTATCTATATTTTAATCATCATCAAAGACATTTCCTCTCTCCGCCTTTTGAATAGTCTCCACATACAACTTCCAAGCCATGTACTAATCTCCGCCGACCTCACCGACCTCTTCCCCTACGGGGAACTTCATTTTCAAATGGTATACCGACACCACAAAGATGAAAAGCATTCAATGACGATCTACCCAACATAGCATTATAGGAAGAGGGTGCATCTACTATCAAGAATCGAATCATCCTAGTTTTGCGACTAGTGTCCTTGCCCAAAGAAATAGGTAAAGTAATCATACCTATTGGTTGGATCGTTCCTTCTGCAAATCCGACCAACGTTGTGTCCACCGACTCCAGCCCGACCTGGAGATCCATTTTCCTATAGCAATCATAGAATAAGATGTCCGCCGAGCTCCCCATGTCCACAAACACTCGCTGCACATCGTTATTCAAGATAGTGGCCGTGATCACAAGAGCATCGCTATGAGGTGTCATGATACCCTTGCTATCCCCTGGCCCAAATTGGATGCTTGGCTCTGGTCCGACCTGTTCCACCTTCAGCTCTTGCACCCGATCTGGTGTTGTTGCTCTCACATAGCTCTTCCGAGATGTCCTAGAATCCCCTTCCGCTGGCCCTCCAACTATCATTTGGATGACCTCTCGCCGAGGTGGAGACGGAGGTGGAGCGACTCCTCACTTTCCTCCCCTACACTCGGCTCCCGCCATGGCCGATGATAACCACAGTGTCTCTCTTATACTCCCCTTTTTTCTCCTTTTTATCAATGTACACAAATTCCTTGAGATGACCTACCTGAATGAGCCTCTCAATCTCATCCCTCAGGTGTGTGCACCGATCTGTTGTGTGCCCATACTCATTATGGAACCTGCAAAATTCTTTGCACTTTGCCTTTACAGGTGCTTCCGCATGCGCCTTTGGCCACCTCTGGTCGGGATGCCTTTCAATAGCCACAAGCACCTCGCCCTGAGGTAAGGCCAATGGGGTATATTTCTCGTACCTCGGTCATCCACCCATCATCTTAGACCTTGGTTTTTTCTGAGATCCTTTATCCTCCCGATCTTCCTTCCCATCCCACCTTTTATCTCCTTCCTCCCTCTTTATTTTTCTCGTCTCCTCAGGTTAATATACCTCTCCGCTCGAGCTAACAACTCATCAAAGATCTTAGCCAGCTCTATCACCAACGATTCGAAAAACTCCCCATCTTTCAGGCCCAGAGCTAGGGCATTAGCCAAAATCTCCGGACTAGCCGAAGGCACCTCCAACTTAGCTGCAGTAAACCTCTGTATGTAACTCCGAAGTCCCTCCCCCTCCCTCTGCTTGATGCTAAACAGAGTCAGGGGCGCCTTTTGGTACTTACGACAACTCGTGAACTGATTGAGAAACGCCGAACTGAAGTCATCAAAATTTTTGATAGAGCCGGAGCAAGTTGGCTAAACTATTCTTGAGCTAACCGTCGGGTGGTAGGAAAAACTCTACACATCACGCCATCCATGAACCCGTGTAGCAAGGCGGTATTTTCAAAACGATAGAGATGATCCCGGGGTCGGTGGTACCATTGTATTCGAATCTCGAGCTCGGTAGGAGGATGGGAGTTCATCCGCCATCACTTCATCCAAGAAGGAGTTCCCCCCAAATCGTGTCGGTAGCCAGCTCCTAGTACTCCCAACCCACCTACGAATATCCCTTACTTCACGATGGAGGTCATCCATCCGTTCGACCAATCGATCCTCGGTCGATGCATGCTCCGTCTCGGCGAGTGCACTTCCTCCGCCACCGCATTCCACCGACCTCTCTTACCGACCTCCCGGAGGGCTTTCCAGGAGGAGGGACCACGGAGGAGGGACCACATGCGGAGTTGGTGGCGGAAGCATCTTCCTCGATCGCCTTTCCACCGTTTGCTCGATGGCCCTAGTAATGAAACCACCCAACTGTTCAAAAAATATTGGGCCCAAATCAACACTACCACCAGACATGGATGTTTGTCCATCTACCCCTGTCCTCGGAAGTCGCTGCCCTCTGCCCTCCACCGGGGGTGCCGGAGGCGGAGGCGGAGGCCTAGTGTCTTCTTCCGTAAAATCTGGGATTCTGTTACGATTTAGTACCAGAGTCATGATTAAGATAGGATCGGATCTTCCAAAACCCTAATTTACTTCCCTAAGACCTCGGTCCCGAACTGACCTGCGGCACCTCGGATCGACGTGCAAATATCCAACTATTGGAAGCACCTCCAAGACACGTCTTGAGGACCTCTTTACTCCTGGCCGAACTAGATCCTTTCATATTGACCTATTTAGAGGACTTAACAAGTTGACCATCCCTTAGGGCTTAACAAATCGATCATATGCTTAAGACTTATCGGGTTGGCCCAAAGGCTTGCGGCATAAGCGGTCGGCTGTCGCGTAGGGCAAGGCAAGTCGGCCCAATGCCCGGGCATAAGAGATCATGTGCATAAGGACAAACCAGTCGGACCAACGCCTGGGCTTAACATTGGGCCTATTCTTATAGCTTAGCGGATCGGCGCGAGGCTTACGACTTAGCGGTCGACTCTGCGTTGGGCTTAATCGGATCGGCCAATACCTAGGACTTGCGGTCAGCCCTATCAAGGGCTTAATGGATCGGCTCGATTAGTAGGCCCATCGGCCCAATCCGAACTTATTTAACCCATATCTTTGGGCTTAGCGAGCCCCAACAAACAAGCTTAACAGATCGGCCGGTACCAATTTAACCCTTATCACAAAGGAAAAAGCTGGAAAATATGTAGTACAAGAAGTGATGATATTTGCTTGTCTTTCTTTGTTGATACATACATACACACAATATGTCACACGGAGGGAATTAAGATCCGTGTAATCGTACAAAGGGTTGTTGCTTCACAAAATTTCTTTTCTTTTTTTGGTGAAAATCATTGGCAAACAAAGAGCGGCAACAACGCTTTAGAAAACCCCGACTCTTTGCTTGCCTCATTTTTAGTTGGGATTTTTGTACAAGGAACCCCAAAGTTGTTTCTTGGTGTGTGGACATTTATATGTGTGTGTAGGCATAAAAGCGTGGTTTGTGAGTTCTAGTGGATACTTCTTAGTTTGGAATTTGGATATGCTGTTTTATTTTTATTATATTTTTACAAATATATTATGTGTCTATTGATAATATTGTTAATAAATATATATTGATGAAATGAAATATTATTTTATTTGAAATCTTAAATTGGATAATATATAAGTTATATCATCGATGCATATTAAATAATGATATCATCCCATATTGGTCTCATTGTTAATGTAATAAATAATATTCTTGACATAGGAAAGTAGTTTATACACGAAAAGGTCTCTTGGTTTTTTCTCGAGCATTTCGATTGTCACAATATCGGCAAAATATCATAATAATTTATCCCGTGAAATTCATATAAATGATCATAATTATAAATTTCAAGTGTCTAAGAACTAAATATTTATTTAAAATATTATTATGTTTTAATAATTTAATACTAGTTACTTTTCATTAATCACATTAATTGTAACAATTTGATATATTTATGGTTTGCTCAAAAAAAAAAAAAAAGTTAAGACTACCCAGAAGTATAAATATATTGCTCGTTAAAATAAATCATTGTATATAACAATTATAGATATATCGTTCATAGAGCATATAATTCACATATTTTAAACAAGAACCATTATATAAAACTTTGAAAGTGGTAAGAAATCCCTACTTTGACGATGAGCAAATTAAATCGATGCAACAAATGTCTGAATGAATAATAGCTCTGGTCGTTATCTTTTCCGTCACCTCAATAGAAAGTAGCATACTTTTTAATTAGAAGTTAAACTCTATAACTCTAATTTAATGTAATTATGCACATATATAATTAGTCGATAGCTCTTAGTGGGTGAAAATAGACTGAAAGTAGAAGTTATGTGGCAAATTTGCAAGAAATCATAATTTGATTTAGGAATTCAGACTTAATTGACAAGCTAAAGGGTTAAATTAGAAAAAAACCAGCAAGTTCAATTAAGTTCTTAGGTCAAATTTGAGAAATCTAAACATCAATTTGGAAAATGGGTCAAATGAGACATCGGGGTTATCAATAGACATCGGGGTCAAATTGATAAATCCAGTAAGCCCTAGGACTTTAAAAGAAAAAAATCTTACTTTTTGTATAAAATAATTGATGAGATAGCTAAATACTTGCAGAAAACTATATCTTTTTTGTAGATTATATAATTTGAAATGACAAGAGGGAAGAAGTAAATACCAAATTAGAAGTCTAGAGAAAAGCATAACAATCAAAAAGTTTTACTAGAGCTGTCAAATGGGTCAGGCCAAAAAACAAAAAAGAAAGAAAAAGGCCGGGCGGGGCCAAATTCCACTAGGCCCCAATTTTTGGAGCCCATGTCTGACCCATACTTTGAGAATACATGCAAAATGTACTTGCTAGACCCGTTATTTCGAACCTAATGAGTCGGGCCTATTTCGGGCTTATGAAATCACAACCGACCCTAACACCGGGCCGGTCGGGTCGGCCCATCGTGTCAGACAAGTTTTGACAGCTCTAGGTTTTACCATAAATATGTTTACAACTGAATATATAAAATGTCATTTTAGTATAAATGAAAGTAACAATGAAATAAATGTAAAAATTGGTGATCACAAATTGAATCTTTGCAATTGTTTTTAAATATTTAAGATCTAACATTGACGAGAATGTAAAAATCAATAAAGGCGTTACCCATAAGATACAAGCATGTTGGAATAAATTGAGGAATGAGTTTTCTATACCAAATTCTCAATTTTAAATCTTTCAATGTCGAAAGAATATTCCGATGATACCCGAGGCAGGGAAAGAAAATTAAGCCACGTGGCCATTCAAAATTGATAATACTGGTGGGACCACCATGATGACGTGGACCGAGCTAATGACATCGACAACTGGCGATGATGGCACAAAATAAGCTCGGATGGCGACCTAATGCTCTAATGGCAGGTGATCCGAATATGACCTTCTTGTTAAGTAAGGTCAATACCTTACTTAGCAAGTCAAGGTGCCACTTATCAACAAGCTAGCAAGATGAGTCAGTAAATGCCAAATACATGGCCAGCATGCATGTCCAGAGGAGGACACATGTCCCCTTGTAATCACTCTATAACTATGTGTAATGATGATTAAAGCCCACTAATTGTATGGGTATAAATAGGTTTCATTTATTAGTAAAAAGAGAAGAGAGAACTCGAAAAAAATACTTGTAAGATTCTAACTGTACCACTTGGACCGACCAGAAATTCTCTGCTCGGCTTTGAATATAAAAAGGCAGAATCAGCCCCTTTCTTAAATATCTTCTAAGTGTTGTTTAATTTCCACGTCATAATATCTGTATAAATCTCTTGTTGATCCAAGACGCACGTCAACAAATTGGCACTAGAAGGAGGGGCCGTCTTGGTCCAGTCATAATTTCCAGTTACTTCAGCCGTTCTAATTAAGTTAATTTAGCTTCACTTTCTTGTAAAAATAAGTCAGATCTCCAGAAACGCGCGTGGGACCGAGGACCCACCCCAGAACTATCAAACCGGTCAAAACACTAATGGCCAAACCGCACCCCCAACAGAGACTGGGGGCGCGGCTTTATTGCCTTTTACCCAACTTTTTATGAATCCCACTTTCATTCAGCAAATGAATCAGCTCATTTCCCAGGGACTTGGTGAAAAATTCCCAAGGGTCTCGAAGACCCTAAGGAACTCGACCTCGTAGGTCCTCAAGACCCCGAGACGTGGTGAAAAATTCCCAAGAGTCTTGAAGACCCCAAGGAACCCGACCTCGAGGGTCCTCAAGACCACGAGACTTGGTGAAAAATTCCCAGGTCTCGAAGTGTGATGCCCAGGGGCCGAAGAGGCGGGGTGTGATCGCCGGTGCAAGAAGACACGGACAAGGAGCGGCTCCTGGTAGGCTTCTAGGCAGAGGAGGGCATGAATGAACCGATCCCACACCCGAAAAGAGGAGATTCTGAGTCTGTGTAGGTATGGGACTATACAGTTGAGGAGAGCTTAAAAGATTTGATAGGTACTACTCATACCAACAAGATGCATCTTCTTTTCTGGTGCTCATCTCATAAAAACTCCGAAGTTAAGCTTGTCTGGCCTGGAACAATTGTGGGATGGGTGACCCCCCTGGAAAGCTGCGTTCAGAGTGCGCGTGAGTGAGAACAACGCGTGCTAGAAAGACTCGTGCTAGTTTGTGGGGACAGTCATCGATCTGAAAGACGGGCCGTTACACGAAGACCCCAAGGAACTCGACCTCGAGGCTCCTCAAGACCCCGAGACTTGGTGAAAAATTCCCAAGGGTCCCAAGTGACCCCCAGCTCTTAAGAGAGATCTCAAGGTTCCAAGAGACCCCTTGGCTCACAAGTGAGACCTTAAGATCTCGCAAACTTGTGTAAAATTAAAGAAGAGTCCCAAGTGACCCCTCATCTCTTAAGAGAGATCTCAGGGTCCCAAGAGACCCCTTGGCTCACAAGTGAGACCTTAAGATCTCGAAAACTTGTGTAAAATTAAAGAAGGGTCCCAAGTGACCCTCAGCTCTTAAGAGAGATCTCAAGGTCCTAAGAGACCCCTTGGCTCACAAGTGAGACCTTAAGATCTCGAAAATTTGTGTAAAATTAAAGAAGGGTCCCAAGTGACCCCTGAGATCTTAAGAGAGATCTCAAGGTCCTAAGAGACCCCTTGGCTCACAACTGAGACCTTAAGATCTCGAAAATTTGTGTAAAAATTAAAGAAACGTCTCAAGTGACCCCTCAACTCTTAAGAGAGATCTCAAGGTCCCAAGAGACTCCTTGACTCACAAGTAAGACCTTAAGATCTCCAAAACTTGTGTAAAATTAAAGGGTCCCAAGTGACCCCTCATCTCCCAAGAGGATCTCAAGATCTCAAAAATGGCGCAAAATTAAAGGGACCCAAATGACCTATTGGCTCACAAATAAGACCTCAAGAACTCCTGAACTGGAGAAGGAAAGAAAGAAAGAAAGAAAGAGTTAAAGGATGGGAATGGGAAAAGTGATGTCAGGGATTTTGCTTTTTTCTCCTTTACAAGTTTTATTGTTCTTTGTATTATTCGGTTTTGTTTGGAGTTGGGTCTATGGTCAATGAAAGGTTCCTTTTAGTGGTAATGGTACAAAATAACCATTTAGAAAATGTA
Source organism: Rehmannia glutinosa (assembly GCA_016081115.2). NCBI lineage: Eukaryota > Viridiplantae > Streptophyta > Magnoliopsida > Lamiales > Orobanchaceae > Rehmannia > Rehmannia glutinosa. The sequence continues at coordinate 82,815,382 of CM071931.1, read as the reverse complement.
AAGATTAAAAATAGCCATGTTTTGTAGACACATATTTTTTAGCAATTTTGGGGTGTAAAATGACATCCATACCCTTCAGCAAGTTAGTTTGATATTTGGGTTATTTCTCTATGTATCTTCTTACTCTTTTTTTAAGAAATCGAACCTGTAGTTTTCATTTTTAAATATGCACTATGGGTGTTTAATTATAGATATCGAAAAGAGGATTAATTTGATATATTATACATGCAAAACGGATTTAAGACGAAAAAGTTATGTGAATTCAAAGTTTTTTGGGAAAAACAAAAGAACTGGGTATGATGTAACTCGAATTCGAGTCATTATGACTCGAATTCGAGTTAATGTGACTCGAATTCGAGTTTCAACATGACTCGATTTTGAGTCACTCAATATGTGATATATAACATAAAGTTCATTATTATAACCAAAAGGTTTGTATGGCATAGCGGTTTAAAAAAGTTGTGGTCAGTGAGTTTTGATACCATGACCTAATAGAGAGAAACATTGGACAAAACACTATGCCACACAAACCTTTTGGTTATAATAACGAACTTTATGTTATATATCACACATTGAGTGACTCAAAAATCGAGTCATGTTGTAACTCGAATCGAGTCACATGATGATGACTCGATTTTTTAAAAAAAAATTTATTTTTTTTTTTTGTTTTCGAGTCATAGTGACTCGATTTTTTTAAATTTTTTTTAAATTTTTTTTTGTTTTCGAGTCATGTGTGACAAATTCGAGTCACAGTAACTCGAATTCGAGTCATAGTGACTCAATTTTTTTAAAAATTTTTTTTTTAAATTTTTTTTTTTTTGTCATGTGTGACTCAATTTTTTTAAAAAAATTTATTTTTTTCGAGTCATGTTCGAGTTACTGTGACTCGAATTCGAGTCACATTGACTCGAATTCGAGTTACAACATACCCAGTTATATATCACACATTGAGAGAAATAACCCAAATATCAAACAAATATGCTAGAAGGGTATGGATGTCATTTTACACCCCAAAATGGCTAAAAAAGATGTGTTTGAAAAAGATGGCTAAAAAACATCTTGGTTTGTTGGGAATGGCTAAAAAAAAAACCGCCTCTTCTTTTTAAGCACTACGAGTATGTGAGTGTGTGTGTTTTGTTTTGCTGGAACTTATACAGAAATCGTTTTCAAAATAGGTAAGTGAGTGCTGTTTGGTTTCAAAAGTCTTCTAGCGGGAAGCTGGTTTTTTCTCTCTCTTGGGGAGCGTGCACAGTTCTCTTTAGGAGACTTTTGTTCTTCCATCGTTTCTTCCTCCGTTTGACCTAGCCGCCTCCTCTTTCCTTTCCTTGTGGTCTTTCTCTGTTTACTGTTTCATTAGTGTCGTCCCGTTTCCTGGCCTTTGGTTGTCCATTCCATCTTCGTTTGTCCTCCTAAGGACCTGGTCTGGAGAAATGGATGTTTCTTTAACTTGGTGCTTTTTCTTCTTTGTTTTTGCAGGTTAATGAGCATTTGGTGCGTGGGGGGACTGTGTTAGCAGCTATCAGGGGATCGCGTGCGAGTTGGTAGGTAGTTTGAAAAGGTTCTCATTGTCCGAGCAGGAAAATAAAGGAATAGTGTTGGATGAAGTTGATGTTCTTTGTCAATCGATGAAAGCCGTAGGAGCCTATTTTGGAAAATACATGGAAGTAAGAGAGTGAGCTTCCTTGGGCTTAAAAGCACGTTGCTAAACATCTGGGTATTAAAAGCCCAGTTCGTTATTCGGGAGTTAGGTGAAAATCTTTATCAATTCGTTTTTCAAAATGAGGATGATTTGGAGAAGGTGTTTAATAGCAAAGTTTGGACTTTTGATAATCAGTACATTCTTCTAAAAAAATGGAAGGAAGGGATGGTGATTGAGAAGGAGGAGTTTAATGAAGTGGGCCTTTGGATTCAAGTATGGAACTTACCAAATCATTGGATTTCTTCGGAGACGGGACTTAAAATTGGGAAACTTTTTGCGAGAACGCGTGATATATTGATTCCTAATCGGGAGCTGATAGGTGTGAGTTTTGCATATATTTTGAGGTGTATTTGAGCTATAATGATGGGTAAACATGCACATACTCGCGTTAAATGTTACATATTCACTCCTTGTGGAAAAGATATTACACTTTGCTTATTTTGTAGGAATTTCATGATATTTGAAACAAATTGAATACGAATACGAGGAAAGCAAAGTGGAAACACGGAGAATTGAGTGGGTATACGAAAAGTGAAGCCTAAAAGAGCGAAAATTGAGCGTCTATGGAAAAGACAAAGGGCACACGGGTTGGGCGTGCCTCGAGACACCACCCGTGCACCCCCGTATGAAGATAATCGGAGGCTGACATGGCGCACGGGTAGCCCATGCATCGACGCATGACCCGTGCGTCCCTACGAGAGGATGATTTGGATTCACCGGAGTGGCGCACGGGTAGGCCGTGCTCCGACGCACCACCACCGTGCGCCCTACGAGAGTTGGATTATTTCGGTAGGGTGGCGCACGGGTAACCCGTGCTCCGATGCACCACCCGTGCGTCTGCTGAATCCCATAATCTGACATTATGCCCTAAACTTGATGGTGGGTATAAAAAGGCTTTTGGGCGCACACAAATATATTTTGGCATTTTTGGGATCTACAACACAAGACAAGGGTCAACTCTTGGAAGGAGATATCAATGAGACAATCGGGTTGCATCGGAGCTTGAAGAACGGAGATATATCGAGAGATTGTCGACGTTCCTAAGTTTTTCTTGCTTCTCTTTTAGTTTCAATCTTTCATTTTCATTTGTAATCGCTTTGAACACTTTGTTTATAAGTTGTTTAATCATGTGTAGCTAAACTCTTGAGATTTCCGGGTTTTGGAAGTAGATTAATGAACTCTTGTTGGATGTTTTAATCTTAGTTGAAGTTATTATCTTGAAGCCTATTTAAGTATTTTGAGCTTATTCTTGTTTTATCACTTGATCAATGATTTAACTTGTTTGATATATTGATTCATAATTCGAGAGATAAGTTTCAATATTAGATCTTGAATACTCGACACAAATATTTGCATGAATCAAGAGGTTTGTAAATATTTGTGAGGACATTTGATCTTTTAAACTTTTAGGAGTTGAATGCTTCATGTTGAGTAGAGATGCTAGCATAAGTATTTCAATCTCGTTTTATATGCATCTCGAGGGGAGGATAAAATAGCTTTGTGATCATCTTATAGGAATATTGATAATAACGTGGGTTGATTAAACCGGACAACAAGAGGATTATTAATCGAAACCTTAACTCGAAATCCATTTCATTATCTTGATACTTCATCATTTGTATTATCTTAATCTTGTGTTTTAGTAATTCAAATTGTCTTGATCTCAATATAACAATCATCAAATTTCGATCGTCTAAATAAAAATAAGTCTATTTTGGTTCAATACTTAGCGCATAAATTTATTAGTCTCCGTGGATACGACCTTGCTACCCTATTCTATAATGTACACCGTACACTTGCGGTGAAGCTAAAAATATAGGCGACAGGGCTCGAGAAGCGAGTCATTAAGCTCCTGGTCTCGGTTAACTCCGCAAAAACCTCTCTTAAGAGGAACAAATATAAAATTGGGAGAGGCCTCTTGGTGGATAGATTTTCGGTATGAGAATCGATGGGTCTATGTTACTATTGTGGGCACGTAGGTCACTTTGAGAGAGTTTGTGAACAAGGAAAAGAGGACATAGGTAAAGAGAACTTGTGTGAAGGCCAATATGGCGAATGGATGAAGGCGAGGAGGTGATAAACTTGGGTAGGAGAAACCTTAACATAGGGAACAAGGCGCGGGTCTCCGACTCGAGAATCCTCCACGAGCATCTCCTTCAGCGGCTCTCGGGGAGGTAGTGAAGCCGTATTTACGGTGGGAACAAAGAGGTTAAGAATTCTCCGTGGCTGTTCATTCCATCAAGAAAACTTAGAATCGATAAATTGGTAGTGGGCACTAGTTGTCCGATGGAGGAAAACGTACTCCTTATGGAGAGTCCACCATTCATTTTGAAGCAACAAATCTTATTCCGATTCCCCTTAAAGAAGTTAAATTCAGAACACCATTAGCTGAGATTTCCCAAAACACTATTAGGGGTCAGGTGGGTGAGAGAGGAAGAGGGGGAAGGGGTAGAGGAAGAGGACGGAAACCAAAAATGGCAGCTTCGGGGAATTAAGCAATGAGGGAAACAAAATGGGAGGGATTAAAAGGATCGGATCCCGGTGGATGAGAATGAGGTTGATGAAATGGAGCCTTAGTCTAATTGTGAGAGTAAAAACGAAAATCGGCTCTAGTGAGAGTTTTGAAAGGCTGTAGGTGGTGGTAGCCAACCTCGAGTGGCCCCAACCCCCAATGATGGCTATGGTGTGGAATTGTAGAGGTGCCGGTGGGCCCTCTACGGTTCCCAAATCAAGGAGGTTTATAGACTCCACTACCCCGAGCTCGTATTTTTATGTGAGACCAAAAAGCGAAAAAGTTTGTTTCTACAATATGTAAAAATCTTAAAATGGATGATAGGTGGATTTGCGTGGATTCGGTTGGGTTGAAGGGTGGCTTACTTCTCTGTTGGAATGAAAAAATAACTATTTTGCAAGTGAATTCCTCTCGATTCTTTGTGGTACATGGAAGTCGGTTGTGGTAGCGATAGTGAGCGGTTTTGGGCAATATTCATCTATGCTAGTACTTGTCCAAAGATGAGAAAGAATCAGTGGAATATTCTTATTAGTGAAAAAGGAAGATGGGGTGATAGGTGGTTTTTGATGGGTGATTTCAACGATATTCTGGATAAGGATGATAAAATGGGAGGTAGGGAGAGGCTTGACAGTATGGTGGATTTCGAGAGCTTGTGTTCCAAATGGAAATGGGAGAGATACCATTTTGGGCCTACAAATTCATATGGTCTAACCGTCGAAAGGAGATGAGTTTGTTGAGGAAAGGATTGATAGAGGGTTTGGGTCGGCGGATTGGTGCCTTGAAAATCCGAGCGCGGTGATTCATCACATGTTTAGATCCTCTTGAGATCATAGTTTATTCTTGTTGAATCTTGAACCTAAGTCGAGGGGTTCAAGCGAAGATTCTACTTTGATCGGAGGTGGGTGAATATGTCGGGTATTGAGGATGTGTTTGATTCATCGTGGCATGCTCAACAAGAGGGTACTCCATTGTTTCAAATTCACCGCAGTTCAAAATGCGGGATGGGGTTAATTAATTGGAGTAGCACAACTCGATCGAATTGCTACTATTATTAAGGAATCCTCTGCCAAATTGGAGGTTCTTCCCGAGAATGGGGGGATTTAGGGATTGGAATACTTGGCTTGAGCTTCAATCGATCTTAAGAAGGCCTATGCGAATGAAGAACTATATTGGAAACAAAAATCGAGAATTCACTAAAGGAAGGAGAGAAAAATACCAAGTTCTTCCATGCGTGCGCGAATCAAAGAATGAAACGGAATTCCCTTGATAAATTGGTGGGAGCGAGGGGGGGTTTGTGAGTCTAATGAGGAGATTGCAAAGGAGATTACCGAGTATTATGGGGGCTGTTTACCTCTTCATTCCTGCTATGGAGCATTCCATCCTCAACGGCATCCCTTACGTCCATCCCCATGACACCAAATGCTCATTAATCATGTCACCAACTTGGAGATAAAAGAAGCCTTGTTTGAGCTACATCCTTTCAAAGCTCCGGTCCTGATGGTATGTCGCATTTCTTTTTCATCATTTTTGGCACCTCCTTCAGGAGGATGTTTTGCAAAGGTCATTAGGAATGTTTTTCGGTGTTCGAAGATGCTTAAAAGCATGAATTTGACTCTTGTGTCCCTTATCCCTAAAATTAAAAATCCCACCTCCATTTCTCACTATAGGCCTATCAGTCTTTGTAACACTGTTTATAAAATCATTTCTAAAATTCTGGCCATAGAATTAAGCCCTTCCTCAACAAGTGCATTAATGAATGTCGATCGCTTTTGTACCAGGTATACGAAAAAGTGAAGCCTAAAAGAAGCGAAAATTGAGCGTCTACGGAAAAGACAAGGGCACACGGGTTGGGCGTGCCTCGGGACCACCACTGTGCACCTGCAGTATGAAGATAATCGAGCTGCGGCATGGCGCACGGGTAGCCCATGCATCGACGCATGACCCGTGTGTCCCTGGAGAGATGACTGGATTTACGGAGTGGCGCACGGGTAGGCCGTGCTCCGACGCACCACCCGTGTGCCTTACGAGAGAGTTGGATTATTTCAGCGGGGTGGCGCACGGTAACCCGTTCTCCGACGCACCACCCGTGCGTCTGTGACTGAAATCCCATAACTGCACATTATGCCCTAAACTTGATGGTGGGTATAAAAAGGCTTTTGGGGCACACAAATATATTCTGCATTTTGGGATCTACAACACAAGACAAGGGTCAACTCTTGGAAGGAGATATCAAGGAGACAATCGGAGGTTGCATCGGAGCTTGAAGAACGGAGATATATCGAGAGATTGTCGGCGTTCCTAAGTTTTTCTTGCTTCTCTTTTAGTTTCAATCTTTCATTTTCATTTGTAATGGCTTTGAATACTTTGTTTATAAGTTGTTTAATCATGTGTAGCTAAACTCTTGAGATTTCCGGGTTTTGGAAGTAGATTAATGAACTCGGTTGGATGTTTTAATCTTAGTTGAAGTTATTATCTTGAAGCCTATTTGAGTATTTTGAGCTTATTCTTGTTTTATCACTTGATCAATGATTTAACTTGTTTGATATATTGATTCATAATTCGAGAGATGAGTTTCAATATTAGATCTTGAATACTCGACACAAATATTTGCATGAATCGAGAGGCTTGTAAATATTTGTGAGGACATTTGATCTTTTAAACTTTTGGGAGTTGAATGCTTCATGTTGAGTAGAGATGCTAGCATAAGTATTTCAATCTACGTTTATATGCATCTCGAGAGGAGGATAAAATAGCTTTGTGATCGTCTTATAGGAATTTTGATAATAACGTGGCTTGATTAAACCGGACAACAAGAGGATTATTAATCGAAACCTTAACTCGAAAATCCATTTCATTATCTTGATACTTCTATCATTTGTATTATCTTAATCTTGTGTTTTAGTGATTCAAATTGTCTTGATCTCAATATAACAATCATCAAATTTCGATCGTCTAAATAAAAATAAGTCTATTTTGGTTCAATACTTAGCGCATAAATTTATTAGTCTACGTGGATACGACCTTGCTACCCTATTCTATAACGTACACCGTACACTTGCGGTGAAGCTAAAAATATAGGCGAACAAGTTTTTGGCGCTGTTGCCGGGGACTAATACAATTTTTGGTGCTAATATTGCGATAGATAGAATTATTCTTAATTTAGACATTCTTTTATTTTTTTTATTTTTGTTTGACTTTAATTCCACATTATTTGACTTGTTTCTTTTAGTTTTGTCCGGTAGTGCATGAACACGCGCTCTAGCGGGGGACTTAATACCACTCATCACCTAAGTTGAGGCTTTCGCGAGGAGAATCGATCTACCACTAGACGGGCCGAAAGACAACACAATCCGATAATGGGGATTTGAATGAGTTACCAATCTGCAAACAATGGTGGAGACGAGTTACCGATACCGGTTCAACAAAGAAGCCATTCGTGATTACTTTTGACCACAAACAAATCGTAATTATGGTGGTATTGCCCATATTCTATCAATGCCAACAACTTCGAGCTCAAACCGCACCGATCAATATGGTGCAACGAGAATCGGTTTGGGGGATTCGGCCCATCAAGATCCTAACTCTCACCTTGCGTATTGTATCCAAATATGCAATACGATCAAAATGAACGAGTCTCGGATGACGCCATAAGATTGCGCTGTTCCCATTCTCTTTACGGGATAAGGCGAGAAATTGGTTGGGTACTTTGACGCAAGCGTGTAAGCACATGGGACGAACGAGCCAAAAGTTCTTGTTTAAATTCTTTCCACCAGCAAAACTTTGCGGCTCAAAAAGTGAGATCACTTAATTCGACGGAGTTCGACTCGAGCCTTTGTATGAGGCTTGGAAAGGTTTCGGGATTTGTTACGTAGATGTCCACAACATGGGTTTCGGAAGAGGATCAACAGTTATTTTCTTCTACAATGGTTTAATGGGACATGACGAGGGCATTTGTGGATGCCGCGGCGGGGAGGAGCATTGTTGGCAAGGTTTCCACAAGATGCCTTGAACCTTCTTGAGAAATGGCCATGAACATTGCAGTGGCCATCTCCGAAAGATCTAATGTACAACGAGTAGCGAAATCTCGGATTCGGACCCAATTAAAACATTGACGGCACAAGTAGCGGCTTTGACAACTCATTGAGTGTATTCACGAAGGGGCGAGGAAGCAAGCACGAGCATGGGTAGTGAAGCTCTTTCTATATCCGATGGAAGAGGTAAATTATGTGAATAAGCTCGGAATTTCAACAACTTCCTAATAATTCAAACCCAACGCACTACCATCCAGGGGTTGAGAAATCATGAAAATTTCTCCTACACAAATACAAAGAATGTGTTACAACCTCCGTAGGGATTTAATGCTTCAAGTGGAGGTGGAAATGGGGAAAGCAAATCGTCGTTGGAAGATGCACTCACCTCCTTCATAAATCAATCTAATGCTTTCATGAATGATACGAGGAGCCGCTTAGCTAAGCAAGACCTTCACGGATGGATAAGATAGAACAACAAGTGACAAGCTCGATAAAGAATCGGAGACTCAAATGGGTCAATTGGCTACAATTGTGGGTGGTCAACATCAAAAGGGTCAATTTCAAGTAACGGAAATGAATCTGAGAACAATGCAAGGCGATTCGTTTACGAAGCGATGCGGAATACGAGGGCCTAAAGAAAAATCTGGGAATCAAACTTTTGGATGAAGCATCTAGGCCGAGGAGAATCCGTGATGAAGGATGATATTGAAGAAAATAGGAAAAAGAGAACAAAGAGGCGGAACAAACAAAATGGGCTGAAAAGCTAAAATCATCATCTAACTCGAATATATCTAAGTTGCCTATATCTCTTCCATTTCCCCAAAGATTTCAAAAGAAAAGCTTGATGATCAATTTGCCAAATTCCTTGATATATTTAAGAAATTGCACATTAACATTCCTTTTGCGACGCACTAGAACAAATGCCGAACTATGCGAAATTTCTTAAGGATGTTATGTCAAAAAAAACGGAGGATGGCAAGCTTTGAAACAAAGTGAATTTGACGGAAGAATGTAGTGCGATTATCCAAAGAAAGCTACCACAAAATCGAAAGATCCGGGGAGTTTCACTATCCCTTGTGCTATTGGTGGTAATTTCTTTAATAAAGCGTTATGTGATTTGGGGGCAAGTATTAATTTGATGCCTTTGTCCATTTTCGGAAGCTTGGATTAGGCGGCGTGAAACCAACTACGGTGATATTGCAACTTGCGGACCGATCACTTACGTATCAAGGGGAATTATTGAAGACGTATTGGTAAAGTTGATAAATTTATATTCCCCATGGATTTCTTGGTTGCTCGGATATGGAAGAAGATCGAGACGTCCCACCGATACTTGGGCGTCCTTTCCTAGCCACGGTAAAGCCTTAATAGATGTGCAAAGGGGAGCTCACATTACGTGTTAATGATGAGCATGTTTTATTTTCTATATATAAAATGAGATTTCATGATTCGGTGGAGAATTGTAATTTTTGGATATAGTTAGTTCATGCATTGAGGATTATGTTGATCATACATTGTCTGACAGATGATTTGGAATTTGATCTAACCCACTGCGTGCTCAATGTCGAGTGTTGTACTTGATTTTGATAACCAAGATTTGTACGACTATGTTTGTGCCTTAGATCATATGCGGGAACTACCTAAGAGCGCAAGAGGCGAAGAACGCAAAGCCGAATAATGGAACCGAATTTGCATAAACGCACCACCCATGCGTCCACGCATGGGCAACCCGTCTTGATGATCTTTGAGGAAGAAATGAGCTCTCAAGAGCATACGGGCGTCTTGTTTGGAGCACGTGCAACCCGTCGTGATCTGAAATAACAACACCGACTGAACTCAAGCAATTACCTCGAACACCTCAAATATGCATTTCTTGGGGCAAATAATGCAAATCCGGTAATCGTTTCATCTCTTCTCACTCCTACTCAACTTGATAAACCTGTTAGGGTTTTACGAAAACATAAGTCGGCATTAGGATGGTCTATAAATGATTTAAAAGGCATAAGTCCATCCATTGTAATGCATAAAATTGGATGGAAGATGTTTATAAACCATCGATTGCAAAACCAAAGACGACTAAACCCTATCATGCAAGATGTGGTTAGGAAGGAAGTGTTGAAATGGTTGGATCTTTGGGATCATTTATGCGATATCGATAGTTCATGGGTGAGTCCGGTATAAGTGGCGCCAAAAATGGGGGTAACAGATTGTAACTTATGAGAATAAGGAACAAATTGCTACTAGAATTGTTACCGGGAGAATATGTATTGATTATAGAAAACTTAATGATGCCACTCGGAAAGATCACTTCCCATCCCCTTTATCGATATGATGTTGGATCGTCTTGCGAGGTTATGATTATTATTGCTTTTAGATGGTTATTCGTGTACAATCAAATCATGATTGCACCGAAGACCAAGAGAAAACAACATTTACATGTCCATATGGCACATTTGCATTTAAATCGCATGCTTTATTTGGTTTATGTAATGCACCCGCCACTTTCCAACGTTGTCGATGGCTATATTTCATGATCTTATTGAAAAAGTGATGGAGGTGTTTATGGGCGATTTCTCTGTGTGTGGTGATTCTTTTGATAATTGTCTTCACAATCTTTCCCTAGTTTTGCAATGATGTGAAGAGACCAATCTAGTACTAAATTGGGAAAAGTGCCATTTTATGGTGCGCGATGGCATTGTACTTGGTCATCGAGTCTCTTCTCGAGTTTGGAAGTTGATCGGGCAAAGATTGTGGCAATTGAGAAGTTACCACCTCCTACAAATGAGAAAGCCATTCGGAGCTTCTTGGGCCATGCCGGATTTTCTGAAGGTTTATCCGTGACTTTTCTAAAATTTCTAAGCCATTAAGCCATTGCTAGAAAAAGATCTTTGCTTTCATTTTTTCCAATGAATGTTTTGCGGGCGTTCGAAACATTGAAGACAAGACATTGGTGACCGCACCTATACTGTCGCCCGCATTGGAGTCAACCATTTGAGCTAATGTGTGATGCAAGTGACTTTGCGGTTGGGGCAATTCTCGGTCAAAAGAGGGAAAAATTGTTCGATCCATCTACTATGCAAGTCGAGCGTTGGGCCGATGTGCTCAATAGAATTATACCACAACCGAGAAAGAGATGTTGGCGATTGTTTTCGCATTCGATAAATTCGATCTTACTTGATCGGGACGAAGACGACAGTGCATACCGACCATGCGGCTATCAAATACCTCTTTGACAAGAAGGATGCGAAACCGAGGTTGATTCGATGGATCTTATTATTGCAAGAGTTTGATTTGGAAATAAAGGACCGAGAAAGGATGCGAACGTGGTAGCGGACCATTTGTCTCGATTAGAAAATCAAGAGGAGCAAAAGGAAGTACAAGATTGATAAAAGAGAGTTTCACGATGAACGACTACTCATGCTTGAGGCAAAGTTCCCGTGGTATGCGGACTTTGTCAACTACTTGGCTGCCGGAGTTCTACCTCCTGGATCTATCACCGTATCAAAAGAAGAAATTCTTACATGATGTAAAGTTCTACATGTGGGATGACGTCCTACTCTTTAAGAGGTGCGCAGACAAAATCATAAGAAAATGCGTACCTCAAGAAGAATGGGAGGGAGTCCTCCAACAGTGTCACTCTTCACCCTCTGGCGGACATTTTGGCCCCACTCGCACACAATGAAAGGTATTGCAAAGTGGGCTATATTGGCCCACTTTATTTAATGACTTGTTATTTGTTTGTGCAACAATGTGACAGTGTCGTGAATGGGAAACATTTGAAGGAAACACGAGATACCAATGACCAATGTAATTGAAGTGGAGTTGTTCGATGTGTGGGGGATTGATTTTATTGGCCCATTTCCATCGTCTTCGGGTTATCAATATATTCTACTTGTTGTGGAATATGTATCCCGTTGGGTAGAGGCGATTCCTTCCAAAACAAATGATGCTTAGGTTGTAATGAGATTCCTTAAGAAAAACATCTTTACTAGATTCGGCACTCCAAGAGCTTTAATTAGTGATGGAGGGTCGCATTTTGTAAACAAATTGATGCGCAACTTCTTGGCAAAATATGGGGTCAAACATAAAGTTGCATTGGCATATCATCCACAAACCAATGGACAAGCAGAAGTGGCTAACAGGGAGATCAAACAAATCCTTGAAAAGACGGTGAACATCAACCGAAAAGATTGGGCGTTAAAATTGGATGACGCTTTGTGGGCATACCAGACTGCATATAAGACACCGTTGGGCACATCTCCATATCAACTTGTCTTTGGGAAGTCGTGTCATTTGCCGGTAGAATTGGAGCACAAAGCATTTTGGGCGGTCAAGAAACTAAATCTGGATTTTTCGAAAAGCGGCGAGAAGGTTGCTCCATTTGAATCAGATGGAAGAGTTTCGGGATGAAGCTTACGAAAATTCCCGAATTTATAAGGAAAGAACCAAGAGGTGGCATGATAAGATGATCAAGAAAAGAGAGTTTTTACCGGGAGAACCGGTGCTCCTATACAATTCACGCCTTAAATTTTTCCCCGGGGAAAACTCAAGTCTAAGTGGTGGGGCCATTCGTGATAAAGAAAGTATTGAATCCACCCGGGATTGTAGAATTGTTGACAAAAGAAGGCGAGACTTTCATGGTAAGCGACCAACGGATTAAGCACTACTTCCACCGAGGAATCAAGAGGAGGTGACATCCACCACCTTGCGCGACCCGTAATTTAACAAAATAGGCGTCAAGCTAAAGACGTTAAATATATCGCTTGTTGGGAGGCAACCCAACGGTTTTTCGTGTGACTTTCATTTTTGTGTGTGTTTAGTTTCAATTTTGTGTGATTGGAGTGATTTGACATGCGTGTTTCTTTTAATGAGTGTGATTTGTGTGTTTTTGTTTCATTTTTGTGTGTTTTTATAAAAAAAAAATAAAATAAAATACCTAAATTGTCAGTCTGGTGCGCACGGGTAACCCGTGCGTTGGCACACCACCCGTGCGCCCTGCAGAGAGTAGAGGGATTTCACCGGGGTGGCGCACGGGTAGCCCGTGCTTCGACGCACCACCCGTGCGCCCTTCAGAAGGGGCATAAATAAGAGCGATTTTAAAGCTCCGCTCTCATTCTCAAACTCTCCAAATCGCGCCCCTCCCTAATCCTCCCTTGTTTTTCGAAATTTCTTGAAGTTTTCACTCAAATTCGTCCATTTAATCCCTCCCCATCACAATTGAACTTCACTTTACATCGAATTGAATTTGCTTGAAGAATCGTGAGCAAAAGCACTTAGGGTTCAAGTCATCTACTTCGAGTCTCACTTAGAGAATTTCGGTAAGAACACCGTTTCTCCTTGCGAATTCGTTGTCCATTATGTATTAGGGATCATGATAGGTGCTTATTTTGATATTTTTGCTATGAATTGTGTGAATAATTCTTTGAGGCAAATTATCAAACACCTTGTGGGCTTGTGTAATTGAGGAGATTTAGGATGAATTGTTGATGAATAAGGCATGGCCAATGATTGTTTAACCTAATACTTGTCTAGAATGGCCATAATTTTTGCTTGCTTGGGGTGGTTGATCGATCAAAGTAAAGTAGGGAAGTGAATTTGCATCACCTAATATGTTAGCTTTAATCCCCTACTTTGTTGTTGCCATTGATGATATTGGGATGCTAATGGAATGTATTTCAGTACAAATCCTTCATGGCCGAGCGAAGAAATCCTCGGGTGGAAGGAGACGTGCAGCGCGGGGCGGCACTGTGCGGCGTGGCACCGCTAGGTCGACCAAAACATCGGCGGCATATGGGGTTGACTTGACAAATGCCGATGATCTTGGCGATGGAATCGCTTGATCGGTCGTCAAATAGCTCCATCCCGCTATGCCGACGATGATTGTACCCAAACTTTGGGGATACATGAGGGCGTTTGGCGTCTCTTCGCAAAGGTTGGATGGACAAACTTCATGAGCCGAAGGTGGCCGACCTTTAAACGATATACATTGGAGTTTTTGAGTATCGTGGAAGTACTCAAACAAGGCGGGACTTTTGAACCGTATATGATAAAATTTCGGTTGAGGAACGTTCGTAGACAAATCGCTGCCATGACCCAATTGAACACCATTTTTCGAGAGTTCCAACAAACGCTCGTACCCTTGGATGCCCCATTATGATCAATCTGGCCTCGAGAATGCTTGTGGAAACACCACAAACGGGCCGATGTTGTATGCGCGCGGACCGCCAAAGCCTCTTGGATCGAATCCGATTTTAGTTTATACAACGCGTGACTGCATCCTCCGTGTTCGCCCGAGAAAATATTAGAGGGATGACGACTAAGGAGCTTTATCTCCTCTGGTGTATGGTCACAAATACCCCCTACAACACAGCCGTCAATTTCGCAGAGCAAATAGAAACGCTTAGCTAGGCGGGAAGAGGGTCGATTTCTATAAGGGCCTCATTACCCCTATTGCCCGACATTTCAATGTTGATTTTCGAGGCTTGGAGCCTATCCCTGGCAGCACTCGGGTTAATTTGGCATTGTTGCACGACATGAAGTTCATAGCAAAACGAAGACAACACATTGGTACTTCTACAAAAGAAAGGTGTTGCATTTCCGTTGCCTAACCCGCCATACACCACGGTCGATGCATTGACGGACACCACCAACTTCCTAATGAACTCGACGCACATAACCGAATTATAGAGGCTATAGAGGCAAGAAAGAAGCGCGAGTTGAAGGTTTCTGGATGAAGAGGATATGGTGGCGGAGGAGGATGAGATACATGGACGAGAAATGGGGATGGAACCTCATCACCCCCAAATTGGATATGACATACCCGAGTCCTCACACGGCGATTACCCCGATGTTCTCAAAGCGGGGATCGTCCCCTGTACTTCTCATAGTGGAGGACCCCAACGCGGCACGATTTTCAAGACATGTTATATGCGTTTGGGGTGGACTTGCGTCGGCAAGGAGAAGAGTTGAGGCGGCAAGGAGAGGATTTGAGGCAACATAGGGCTGATTTTCTCGCGTTCAGCGAGCGATATGATCGGCGTTCTGAGGAGACGTGGCAAGTGCTCCAACAGCTACAGGTGTGGCATATTTCTCAAGGCCACTTCCAACCGCCGCCACCGCAGTGATTCAGGTATATCCCCACTTTTCGTTATTGAAATTCTATTTTTCCCCTTAGGACACTATAATTTCATTCAAGTTTGGGGGGAGAGATAGTATTTTAATATATGAAAAGTGTGGATACAAAAAAATATATATTCATGCATTTTGTGTTTTCATGTAGTTGCATTTGAGCATGCTAGGTTGCATTTGCATTAGAGCACGTTTATAGCTTTAGCATGTCTATTGCTTTCGTAGTGGTTAGAGAATGAGTTGACCGGGCATGTTACAAGTTGTTGTTGTATGATTGATTGATAATTCATATTGTGGGGATTGGATGTTGGTTATGAGTTGATTGAGCCTTGAATAGATGACATTGAGCATGTTGAAATGGAAAACTTGGTTTGATGCTTTGAATTACATAATTGCAAGCCTGTGAGCTTTTGAGCCTTTATTGCTTGTATCTTGTACAGTCTTGTTGTAATTTGAGTGTATCATTCATGTTGTTAAAATTCTAGAACTTGCTTGGGTATCTCTGTCAAGGCCACATGTTATATGCGAATTGTGAATGTGATTAAAGGCCATCTTTGCTAGCCTTTCAAGCCTTTACCTACCTAAAGATGTTGAAATTCCTAGTTAGCCAAGTCGAGCCTATAGCCTATTTCTTTGGTAACCACAAAATTTATCTTAATATATCCATCACCTTAAACTCGAATGTATAGCTTTGAGTAAAGGAATGAATGAGGATGAATGGGTGGGAATTGAAAAGTAGGGTAAATGGGCACACTTGGTTAAATGGGACATAAAGGGGAAGGAAAGGAGTTGAGTAAAAAAGTGTTGAAAATGCACAAATGAAAAATTGATTGAAAATTTGATAAACTTGGGGCGAAGGATTGTGAATTGAGGCGATTCTCAAAAGAAAGAAAGGAAATGGAGGTAAATAAAGTTGATAAAAATGAGGGATGATTGGAGTAGCATATGGGAATGTAATGAAAATGATTGATATGCTCATCGGTCTATATACTCGTGTTTGAGTCACTTTATCCAAAATTTCCTACCCAAACCAAAGAGCCTTCATTACAACCAAATGAGAAAGTCCTTTTTGATTCACAAATTGCATACACTTTAGTGGCGGAGATATGAGACGAATTTCAAGCCTATGGTAGTTTTGCGACATCGAATTGATTTGGCGTAAACACGTCCTATATCCTCGTGAGATGAGAGTATACACTTAACTTTGAGAGTTGGAATTGAGCATTTCACTTTGTTTACTTGAGGCGTGTTCTTTGATCGGATATTTGAGGCTTGATTGGTTTGTTGCTTGACGTTCATGATGAACAATATGAATTTCTTTTTGGATACATTGTGTGCGCTTTTATTCTTATCTCCTATTGTGCTTGATCGTGTTTTCAAAAATTGTTGATCGGGACGGTCAACGGTGTAAGTTTGGGGGATTTTGATAGGTGTGAGTTTTGCATGTATTTTGAGGCGTTAAATGTTACATATTCACTCCTTGTGGAAAAGATATTACACTTTGCTTATTTTGTAGGAATTTCATGATATTTGAAGCAAATTGAATACGAATACGAGGAAAGCAAAGTGGAAACACGGAGAATTGAGTGGGTATACGAAAAGTGAAGCCTAAAAGAGCGAAAATTGAGCGTCTACGAAAAAGACAAGGGGCACACGGGTTGGGCGTGCCTCGACACCACCGTGCACCCCGTATGAAGATAACCTCGGAGCTGCAACATGGCGCACGGGTAGCCCATGCATCGGCGCATGACCCGTGTGTCCTCTGAGGATGACCGATTTCTAGGAGTGGCGCACGGGTAGGCGTGCTCGACGCACCACCCGTGCGCCTTACGAGAGTTGGATTATTTCAGGGTGGCGCACGGGTAACCGTGCTCAGACGCACCACCCGTGCGTCTGTGGCCTGAATCCCATAATCTGCAACATTATGCCCTAAACTTGATGGTGGGTATAAAAAGGCTTTTTGGGCGCACACAAATATATTCTCAGCATTTTGGGATCTACAACACAAGACAAGGGTCAACTCTTGGAAGGAGATATCAAGGAGACAATCGGGTTGCATCGAGCTTGAAGAAACAGAGATATATCGAGAGATTGTCAACGTTCCTAAGTTTTTCTTGCTTCTCTTTTAGTTTCAATCTTTCATTTTCATTTGTAATGGCTTTGAACACTTTGTTTATAAGTTGTTTAATCATGTGTAGCTAAACTCTTGAGATTTCCGGGTTTTGGAAGTAGATTAATGAACTGCGGTTGGATGTTTTAATCTTAGTTGAAGTTATTATCTTGAAGCTATTTGAGTATTTTGAGCTTATTCTTGTTTTATCACTTGATCAATGATTTAACTTGTTTGATATATTGATTCATAATTCGAGAGATGAGTTTCAATATTAGATCTTGAATACTCGACACAAATATTTGCATGAATCGAGAGGTTTGTAAATATTTGTGAGGACATTTGATCTTTTAAACTTTTGGGAGTTGAATGCTTCATGTTGAGTAGAGATCTTTAGCATAAGTATTTCAATCTACGTTTTTTATATGCATCTCGAGAGGGAGGATAAAATAGCTTTGTAATCGTCTTATAGGAATATTGATAATAACGTGGCTTGATTAAACCGGACAACAAGAGAGGATTATTAATCGAAACCTTAACTTTCAAAATCCATTTCATTATCTTGATACTTCTATCATTTGTATTATCTTAATCTTGTGTTTTAGTGATTCAAATTGTCTTGATCTCAATATAACAATCATCAAATTTCGATCGTCTAAATAAAAATAAGTCTATTTTGGTTCAATACTTAGCGCATAAATTTATTAGTCTCGTGGATCTACGACCTTGCTACCCTATTCTATAACGTACACCGTAACTTACGGTGAAGCTAAAAATATAGGCGAACAAGTTTTTGCGCATTGCTTGGGGACTAATACAATTTTTGGTGCTAATATTGCGATAGATAGAATTATTCTTAATTTAGACATTCTTTTATTTTTTTTTATTTTGTTTGACTTTAATTCCACATTATTTGACTTGTTTCTTTTAGTTTGGTCCGGGTAGTGCATGAACACGCGCTGGCGGGGACTTAATACCGCTCATCTACGGGAAGTTGAGGCTTTTGCGAGGAGAATCGGTCTACCACTAGGCGGGTGAAAGACAACACAATCCGATAATGGGGATTTGAATGAGTTACCAATACTGTCCGTGAAACAATGGTGGAGGCGAGTTACCGATCCGGTTCAACAACAAGCCATTTGTGATTACTTTCGACCACAAACAAATGCGTAATGCAACGGTGGTATTGCCCATATTCCTATCAATGCCAACAACTTGAGCTCAAACCGGCACTCATCAATATGGTGTGAGAATTAGTTTGGGGGATTAAACCTGAAGATCCTAACTCTCACCTTGTGCATTTTATCCAAATATGCAATCGATAAAAATGAATTGAGTCTCGGATGACGCCATAAGATTGCTTTGTTCCCATTCTCTTTATGGGATAAGGCGAAAAAGTGGTTGGGTACTTTGGCAGAAGCGGTGTAAGCACATGGGACGGCGAGCCAAAAGTTCTTGTTTAAATTCTTTCCACCGAGCAAAACTTTGCAGCTCAAAAGTGAGATCACTTAATTCAAACGATTCGATTCGAGCACTTTGTATGAGGCTTGGGGAAAGGTTCGGGATTTGTTATTCGTAGATGTCAATTTTCTTGGAGTTGTCAATTTTCTTTGGAATGTTCATAAACAATCTAGCACATTCACGGAAGGTGTTTAGCCTTGCTTAAAAAGATGCGATATTCAAATGGGAGAATGAACATCGAAGGAATCAAGCAACAAAGTTTGCAAAAGCTTCCGAAACTTGTAATTCCACAGGATGAAGATGAAGCTGATTCTTTACACGGATGCAGTGATCATTGGTGAAAGCGGCATTCTTACAAAAGCTACACCAAGCGGAGAAGTGCCATGTAGATATTGTAGCGGTCTATTCTGAGGCGAAAAAGCGGCTTCGGTGGCATATCAACGTGAAAGAATTCTTCAATCGAGAAAGGCTTTCAAAAAATGGCCTTTATTTCTCTTGGCTAAAAGTTTATCTTAAAAATTGATAATTCAAGTGTCAGCTTTTAAGAAAACAAAATTGAATCAAAACAACAAAAGCTAGGATACTTAGATGGCAAGGAATGTCAATATTATGATTATGATATTGTCATTATAAAATCTCATGAAAATATTCTTGGATTTTCTAACAAGAGATGGAGGAATTGAAGCGATTCCATCCTCACAAATTTCCTCAAGATATCTTGGAGACCGGTGGAAATGCTACTCGAGAATTTGATACCACAGGTCATCAATCTTTGTTGGCGAAATTACAAAGGAATGATCGGAAAAAGTAACCGATCGTATCGAGCATGTGTCCCAGGTCTCACTCTCGATTGAGGACGGCATTTCAAAGAGCCCTCCTCATTTGCGCTAATAAGCAAACGGAGCGTTTAAGCCTTGATGCTCCCCAACTTTATGTGAGAGGATTCCAGTACCTCTAGCCTGAAGTCCTAAGCTGGCGAAATGTTGGCCCAAGGAAAACCTCTCGTACTCGAGTCAAATTCGAGTTATCACATCAACCCAAAGACGTCGGGGTAAGGGCGAAGATCAATCTTAGACCTATGATGGGCAATTCTAAGATTGATACTAACGGATTAAAGTTTCTTATTCTTGGCGGGGAATACCGGGCGAATTGGGAGAAAGCAGTCACGAGCGAGGATATCTCCGGAAAAATAAAGATTGATGTTTAAAAAATATCGATGCTTGGATATTATCAAATTCGATCTGAAGAAGTGAAGAGGTGAATACGAGTTTGGGGCTTTGGCCTCAATCTATACTCTTCACCAGGCTTCGGAGATCACAAAATTGCCAAAATGGATCCAAGAAGCGGTTTTAGTCTTGGTCCAACAATGACAGCCTAAAATGAGGGGATATTGGGCCCCATTGTATTTCATAAGTGCGGCAACGAGCCCATCGGAAAAGGTAGACATGAAGCCTTCCATTACATTAGGTTTCGAAGCGACTAGATGAAAGAGCCTTCAAAAATATCAAGGAGGCTAGTTTAGAAGAAAATACAATTGGCCATGACCTTCACCGAAGATCATATTACTACGAGAAGGGCATGGGGATTGTGGAGTGCAATCTTCTTGAGATGGACAAAGTCAAGTTTCCGTTCAAGTTTTATCAAAATTCGGTGAAACGGATCATTCTGTTGAATCTTGCGGGAAAAACTACAAAGACTCATGAAGACCTGTTGAAAAGAAAAAAATCTTCTATGGGAAAACAAGGCTTAGGGGAGTAAAGAAACTCATAGGAAATATTCTAATATGGCTCACATAGGCCATTGGGAACTTGGTCTGTCAGAGAATGCTCCAAAACCGAAGGAACCGGAATTTGGCAAAGTTCGGCCAAAAGTTGATCGGAGAAGGCCGCGGAGAAAAAAAGTCACGAAGTATCCAAATTTCGGGGACCACCAAAAACATAGATTCCCCGACAAAGTTAAAGGAGGCATGTGACTCGAGATAACCCGGCTCGGCAAAGAGATAAAAAGTGGGTCAAATCTAGTAATGGCATCAACTCATCAAGATGTTGATAATTCAAGTCAATAGCGTAAGCAATGACATCATAAGATTAATGTCTAGCTAAAAAGCGGAAAAAGAAGAGTCGATTGGCTTGGGAGCCTTATCAAGCTGCCTTGGATACCAGGCGAGGAGGGACCGAGCCCCGTGATGATAGTAAAGTATTCCGCACTACTTTCGGTAGTGGATGGGAGAATCGAGGAATAGAGGCATCCTAACCTCTATATAAACAAGAGCTTCCAGAAGGCTAAAGGCATCGAACATTTCCATAGTCTTCTAATAATAAACTTTCTTTATAAATTCTATTGTGAGTTTAGAATTTTCAGTGTTTTTCGATTTTTCGATTTTAATTTTTAATTTTATGTACAAGAGTGTGATAGCCTTTATGAAAGGCTAAGCGGTTCTCTCCCAAAAGGAAATTCTTGATGTAATAAATTTTTCTTTAAGTTCTTAATAAAATAAAGGTTGTTTGTTCAACATGTGTTCAAATGTACTATTGATTCATCCCTTCAAGTATTATTTCATACGCCTGGTAGGAAATGAACCAAGGCTGTCTTCGGCGATTTGCTGAAGGAGTCGGATAACTTGCATATCATCTTCCCTGAGGGTGAAGTTGAACAGTGAGGAGTTGTTTGCCAGACGATCTGGGGGCAGTAATTTTCCGACTGGTGGTGTTGCGAGCCATCTCACCCGGTGCTGTTTCGGTCAAAAAGAGGTATGAATTTTAAGGGATTTATTAATTTT
This sequence comes from Rehmannia glutinosa, assembly GCA_016081115.2. Classification (NCBI taxonomy): domain Eukaryota; kingdom Viridiplantae; phylum Streptophyta; class Magnoliopsida; order Lamiales; family Orobanchaceae; genus Rehmannia; species Rehmannia glutinosa. The sequence goes on along the minus strand of CM071931.1, from coordinate 82,793,662 downwards.
ACGGAAGCATGTTGGGCATGATATGGTCGTAATGGACTATTTTCATTTTCAATCTAAAGACCCAATTTGTATACGGATAATTTCTTGAAACGAGATCTTGATAAAAGTATGGATTGTTGAGTTTATAGGCTGGAAACCTGACATGATCCATTTAAAACCTCTGAATAGAGACTGAATCTAAGTAGGTGTAACAATGTCATGAACAAACAAATTCTGAGAAAATAAGAGTTCTTATTTCTCGAAAATCCAAAAAAAAAATTGATTATGGAGTAAAAATTTAATGTTTATTGATTATTGCAATAAATTTATTATTATGTAGTAATTTGCCACAAATTAGAGTTCAGAAGGATAACTAGAACTATTGTTATTAAAGAATACAATCCTAGGGTAAAATGGTCCAAAAGTTGCAAAGTGTAACTATTTTCATAGTTCAGGGTGCAAAGTGTTACGAATCAAAAGTCTAGGTTGTGAAGTGTAAAAAGTAGTAAAGTTGGGATGGCAAATAATAATTATCTCAAATAAAATTGATAAGTTAATTACAGGTGATAGCTATACCATGAGATAAAGAATTGATGACAAAATAAAAATTAAAAATCTCAGCACTTTTAGAATTATGCTAAAGTTGCTAAAATAAAATTGATAAACTAACTAAAAGTGCTAGTTATAACATTAAAATAAGTGAGGACATGATAAATGCCTATAGACTCCGGTTTATAACTGTTGTTAAAATTGTTGTCTTTAAGAAAAAAAAAATGACGCTAATTACAATGGTGTAACCAACCGTTGATGAAAGGATGATAAATGTTGTCTTTTGAAAACGATTAGGCGGTAATCGACAACGGATTACAAAAATATTGTCGAAGACCAGAGAAACATGTTGTCAAAAAATAAAAAGACCGCTAATAGACTACGCTTCAAGATAGTATTTTCTTAGGCTCGAGTGAACTGTTGTCTTTAACAAAAATCCGCTCATTGACAATGGTTTAACAAAAATCCGTTGTGAATACTTATAAGGACAACGATTTAACTAAAATCTGTTGTCTTTGGGTGTTGCTGTTCAACATTTTTCTTGTAGTGATGTTAGGCTAAATTCATCTTGATTCTAGGACTTGATGTAGAGTGTTGATTTGATTTATATTTGATTTTGTTTATTTTGTATGAACTGATTTCACCTATCTATTTGTGAATTTGTGTGCTTAATTCTTGTGGATTATTTGATCAATAATTCACATGTTTCATAGTTAGTTCATAATTCGGAGATGAGTTCTAACAATAGAATAACTTGAATTCACGACATAAACAATTGTAGAGTCGGGAGGCTTGTGATGTTTATGGGTTTAATAATTGATTCGTCATGCTTTTTGGAGTTGATATTAACTGTTGAGTAGGGATGATAGCAATCTAATATTGATCTACTCGCCTCGGAAGAGGAATAAACTAGGATATGAATTGAGTCCATAGATAAGGTGTAATTGGTTCTTGCTAAACAAAAATCGGAGTATAAATTTATGAAGCATGTCGAAATAATAGTCCTAGAATCACCTTTCTTTGTTGATTAAACATTGCGCATGTCGTTGGTAGTTTATTTATTTTGCCATTTTTTACTTAGATTTAATTGTTAGATAATTTAATCATCATTTTATTTTGATGTTTCAATAAAATTTGAACTATTATAATATCCAATAGTTTATGTTTTAATCAATCCGTGTGGAATACGACCTTGTTTGTCACTATCTATTAACTACGATGTGTACACGACTTAATAGATTTTAGTGATCACAAATCTTAGTTGATTTGTCGATTAAAGAAATTTGATAGATTAGAAAAAATCAAATAATATTGTTCGAGGTTAAGGGAGAAAAAACATAGGATGATTTTTCATTTTGTTTTGGTCATTATTCAAATTATACAATAAATTTTGGTACTATTTTATTATAAAACCGTTTTTTAATAAACAAAATAAAATTTAAATAGAAAAATTTAGAACTAACCACAACCTGAACGAAATAGGAGCAATTGAAGTCTATTATGTAAATGGAATTCACTAATATGACTCCCCAAAATTATTATTAGAAAAATATTTCTTGATAGCAAAACCAAATTCACATATTACATTATTACCCGAGAATTGTCTAATGGTAACAACATGACAAATGACATTCAAACACATGAAGTTCCAACGTCAACATTAGACATTGGTCTTTATAATTTATGCCCTGCATATTACATATTTATTTTCTGCGTATATAGTGTTCAGAATTTGCATATTTAGTATGTACAAAGTGTGTTACATTAAAATTCACTTTGAGTAAAAAAAATTGGCATAAAAATTTTAATAATGTGTTTATTTAGAATATGAATATTGCACATATAGGTTTATATATGTATATACTTAAAATAAAACAAGTAAATATTGAAACGGCAGCCAATATCATATAATTTATACCCTGCATACTACATATTTATGTTCTGCATATATAGTGTTCTGAATTTGCATATTTAGTATGTTCAAAGTGTATTACATTATAATATACAAATTGTGATTGCTAGAACAAGCACCGGACAACAAGAATAATGTTGGGCGGGCTCGAAATCTCACAAGGATCAATAAAGAGGTTGGATCCCGAGAAGTAGAACAAGAATAAAATACTGGTCCAAGCCACACAGAAGAAAAAAAGAAGAATGAATCGCCAATTAGAAGAGAGACGTGAGTTTGGTTGAAAGTGAAAACTGAGAGGGCGTGTGATCGTGTTTGAAGATTAACTAACTCAAAATCGAGGATATAGATATGGTAAGTTCTTTTTTGAAAGAGGGCTTGGTCTAATTTTGAAAATAAAATTACACCTTTAACCACTGGCATTAATTTCAAAATATAAAATTGCCCTTAAACCTCCAAAACTCGGCGACATTACTAAAAATATTAAAATCTAAACCGTTATTGAATTCAACCCAATGGTCAAGATGTGTCCCTATGGTCTCACCTAAAGAGCTTGGTCTCATTTGAACCAACTTATGTAACATATACATATTAAAATGTTGAGGTATACTTGCAACAAAAGCTTGTATCATGGAATGAAAAAAAGACAATTAGATAAAAACTTTAATTAGTAAAGAAAAATTTAAATTCTTAATGGAATTTTTTCTTTTCAATTTATGAGCGGGCTAGCCACGCCCAGTGACCTAACCTGGCAAGTTGGGGTTGGATTGATAGGTTCTCTTGGCCGCCAAAAGCAGCGATCTTCCTAGGTGTCATGTCCGGGAAGTCAACAATCCTTTTGTAAACAAAAATCTTAGTTTCAAAAGAATATTTTCTGTTTTTATACTATTCAAAAAATCTGAAATCAAGTTTATGTTACCAAATTTTCCATTGTAAATTCTCATATATTATATTTTCAAGATTTAAAAAAGTAAAGACACAATAATCACATCAAATTTAAAACATCATATTCACAACATTCATATTATTATACATCACCTTTCTTATATTTAAATTCAATATTGGATCACCACTAACAAATAATAAATACAAAATCATCGATTTACAAAAACTACCAATTTTTTATTTTCAACTACTTTTCCCTTCTACTACAGTAGATCACATCCTCTAAAAGTAGAAATCTTTACATAAATGCCCTTAGACTCACTAGAAAAGAATCTCAATCAAAATGTTTTTTGCTTTGCAACAAAATTAAGGTTAAAGACGAGGACCAAAAATAAGTGACGATCTCTGCTTGATGAACGAAATTGATGCATGGAAAACATAAAGAGCCTCTGAGATGTCTACAAGGATCACTTGAGACAAGCAGTTAAGTGGTCTACCTTTTTTGGAGTTGAGCTCAAAATATTTCCTCAACGATTATATGGAATCCTATTATGATTAGTATATGAAAATATATCAGCTACACTAGATAACACCCCAAATACCAAACCTATCTTCAGGATTTTGAGACGTTTCATAAAATGAAGACACAGTTGTTTGAGTGACTCTGGATCTCCATTTAAGAAGCTTGGCATATTCATACTCCTTGTCGGATTTTGCGGTTCCCAAAATACTAAGTAATGCAGTCTACTGTAGATGAAATCTCAAATCATTATTTGATGGTGACTTCAAAAGCAAACAAATCCTGCAATGATAAAGAGTGATGATCACTAAATGCAAGATAGGTGTTAAAAATGAATAATAAAAGCACCAGGCAGATGTGGCAATCCATACACTCATATTCAAATAGAGACAAATATAAGATGTTTGGCCCCTAAGTGGTGAGAAAGTCCATAGCTAATGTCTTGACATATATCTAACCATATATTTTTATGTATTTTAGGTTCCGAGATATATCGAGAGTCACTAACAATGGCACTTGCTCACCACTTTGAAACAAACTTTCTTGTATTCTTTAGCTATTCATTTTTTTATTATACATCATGCATGTCGCGGATAAATCATTCATTATAATTTACGGGATTTGTTTGCTTTTGGAAAATCGCAAGACCGAATGATGCTTTGAAATGCACACACACCTACATACATAAACATCTTAGGGCGAAATATCGACAAGTAGTAAAATATGACAAGCTTCTTAAATGGAACTTTAAGTCAGCCTCTCAAGCGAGATCAACCTCCATTTCACGGAAAGTCTCAAAATCGGGGCGTGAGAATATAAGTATTGTATTTATTGTGTTATACATGTAAGTTGGTTCATATGTTATCATATTGTTTAGTAATCATCCTATGATTCTCAGTATCATCTGTGGAGAAATCTTTTTAAATAATGGATTTTGTTGTCATGTGAAGATATAAACTTTTCCCCGACGTAACTTAAAAAAAGAGTCACTCTTGACTTGTTTGAATTGCAATTCTGTAGAGTGCTTAAAGGCTTTGCTTTTCTTACCTACATCAATTATGTATTCATCTGTTTGATATAAATCACCCATTTCTTGGTCTAGTTTTATTCAATTTGGTCCATCGCCCAACAAAGTTGTCATTCTCCTTGATGTGCATCAATTTTGTTGTGAAAGCGACATGCCGGCGCTATCATGTTCTTGTTAACTTTGTTCCATTGCTTTGAACAACTCACATTAATGAAAGGGTATTGATTAATGGCACGAATGATTCAACACCTCTATATCATAATTTATGTTACCCGTATAATCAATTCCAATAAAAAACTCAAATTTGAAACAAAATGACAAAGTTAATCAGAACCACAATCCGGATGGTAAACCACTAATACTTGATTTCAAAATATATACAATTAAAGTTATCGTGTTAGATCATCTTAGCTATCTCTAACATGTAATTCATGTGATGGATGCATTTTGTACACGTGAATATTCTTACTTTTTTAAATGTTTTTTACATGTTTTGGTCGGACAAATGCAATTATGCAAATACATTATCTATTTGTAGTTCAAAGTTAGAACATGTAATTTAGGTTGCTGAGAACACCCCACCTTTACATGCGTACAAGTATTTGATTTGTGCAATAAGCTAAAGGATTTAATTATTTAATCTTCGTAACAATAAAAAAGCTGTTTGTCAATATGCTTCCATAAATTTATAACTAAATACAAATCATTTGATTATGAACTCACCAATATTTATCGAGAATATTGAGATGTCCGCAAAACTGATGATTCCCTCTGTAAGGATGATTGTCTTGGACCACCCCACATGGAAAAGAGAACATTATGTGTGTCCTTATAAAAAAAAAAAAAAAGAAGAAGAGAAAAACGCAAAGCCATGTTCAAATCATTATACAGACTCTCAAAATAAAGATTCACAAAGAATAGATTGATAACATCACATCATAATATAAGACTTCGCTAACTCCATCACATCATATATATATATATAAGTAATATTAATTTTAGAAATTTTCACGAGGTTGAAAGGGGGTGGCAGCCGCTGCTGCCCATGCACGATACAAAAAAATTACGTTCTCACACAAAGAGATTAATTATATTATATTATAATACAAAATGTACAAATATATAAAAAACAAAATCATAAATTCAACATTAAATAACTCCGTTTTGAACCATGTGATCTGATGAGTATTGAGTAATTTCCATTTGCTTAAAAAATGACTTAAAACTCAAACCCTTGTTTTAGAATCGATGGTTAAACACAAAACCTCTGACGTGAGGCAAAAATTCTAAACAAATAGACATGTTCTTTTGTTTGATCAGTTAATACTCTATTTAATTAACGTGGGGTGGTGTGATATGTAGAGTTGCATGTGTCTAAGAAGCAAAACCCACACCATTAAAACAAAGACCAAGAAGCTAAGTCCACACACAACATCGATAAAATCAAGAAGCAAGACTCGAATTAAAAAGATCAGAAAAACCCGCAAAGAAATAAAAAAAAAAAAAAAGATGAAGATTAATTAGTTATCCACAGACCAAACCTCAGTCAAGAATCGCTGAACTGTAAAGGCTTTCTGCGCAGACAAAGGATTTGAGTGTGTGTATGTGTGTTTGTGAAGGTGTCTTTGTTTAAGCTGTTGAATTGATGAGAAAACCTGGAATTGTCTCTATTTATAATCAGTTAGGGCACATGAAAATTCGGATATTCCTTAATTTTTTTTTTTTAAGGTAAGTGGGTGCAGATTTTTGCCTTTATTGGGCTACCCAAATGGGGAAAAAAGCCATTGAATTTGTAGTAAGTGACGAGAAAGTACTCCAATTTGACTTCTTGTAACAAGAAATAAAAGGGTGTTACTTTTTGACTTTTTTATTATAAGGAAACCAAAAATATATTGACCATAAAAAGTAGTATGGCGGAAAAAAAAGTTACATGTATTTCAAGCAAAATATAAGTAAGTTTTCACGTATAATGAGAATAAATCAAAGAGTAGAAGGCAATTTCGTAACCTACAAACTGTATTATTAATTTTTAAGTATTTTATATAAGTATTATTATAGTACCCTATCTCTTTCATCGGATCTCATCACCAGCTGCCACTATGTTCTACTTATTCATCTAATACTCCACTGCAAAATTTAGTTTTTCCCAGGCTAAAAAACACAATCCCTCCACCCTTGGATTCTTCTTTGGAAACAAATTATAGAATCGTTAAACTATCATTTATGCTGTTAAGTTTTTAGTGCTTGTTTTATATTATTGGGACATTCGAATGATTTTGATAATTTGTCCATAGATAAATGTCACCATTAAATTCTTGTTGGTTTCCTTATGTGTCGGACATGGATTGATGGAAATACTTTCTCTGGACTCGCTATCCTTAGAGCCAAAACGAGCCAGGGGGTATGCGATAGAACTTCATGCATGAGCATCTTTTTCTTTTTTTTTTTTTTTAGAAGAAGACTTCAAGTTTCAAGAATCTTATGTCCCTTAACTATATTTATTACGTGCAGAATATTTATGTGCCAAAGTTTAGTTGATTATCGTGATATATGTTTCTGCAATAGCGTGGCAGAAATTATTATGGGGGTGGTAGAGTATACGAATCATGGGGTGGGCTAAATAAAAATTAAAAAACTATCCATAAATATTAACTAAAAAATTTCAAAAAAATTTACCTAATAAAACAAAATTTAAAGGGGAGGGGAGGCGGGGTGTGCTGAGTTATTTACCTCTCCGCCGTTGGTTGCATGATATATAGATACTAAAGTGAATAGAAAAAAATTCTAACGGTGCTATTATATATAAGCAATTATAATTAGGATATTGAAGAAGCGAACCATAGAGAATGTTAAGCGTATTGTGAGAATAGCCCAGGCACATGGTGTTTTATATACAATAGGAATAGAAGAGAAATGACAAGAAGCGATATCTTTAACCGTGCTTGAATGTGTAAAGAATTTCTAAAGCTAACTATACTCTTTGTTACTCCCCTACTGAAGAAGATCGAAGTGAAATAGGTGATCGAGAAAGTTTTGTACGGCATGTTGAATCTTGAAGAAGACAATGGTTTGGTAAACAAATCGGTGAGTGCTTCTCGAGATGGAATGTATAGGACCTCAACTTCCTTAGCAAAATTTTTTTGTCGAACAAAATGAGCTTGTCCTGACTTCAATGTTTTGGTTCGGCGTGGAACAGGTTCTCGGCCATTGCGGCTGGCACTCATGTTGTCGCACCCACAAGCTTAATGATGGGACTCCGCAGCAACACGAAGCTCGTTAAGAAGTGAATGCAACCACACAATATCGATTTTGTGGTGTCGGCTAACGCCACGATACTCGATTCTGCACTGCTTGAGATACCACGGACTATTTCTAAGAACTCCCATTAATAGATTTACGCCCACGAAGATCTGATAATCCCCGATCGACTTTCTATCATCGAGATTACTCGTGATCGGCATCAGAATATCTTTAACAACATTAGCTAAGCGAGGATAAAGGCCAAGCCAAGATTACTTGATGCCCTTAAGGTACCTCGGCAAATCTTTATCTTTGATGATTAACAGTAGGAGCATGAAGAGTCGGACTTAGTCGATTGACCAAAAGATATGTCATCGGTATTTGCCCAGTATTGTAGGCGCCAATAGTACTTCTATAATCGTGGGGCGATCAAGCGACTTACTATCTCCAATGGACAACACGAGTGGTGCTAATAGGTGTGGGCCCAGAACTGCGTTGCAACATATTTGTTTTTCTTAACAAATCTGCAACATACGATGCGAGTTAAGACCAAACTGCGATGGATCGCCAGAAGTAATTCACCTCCCCGAGGTTTTTAATGCAAACTCATGACCAAGAACTTGAATTAATTCAAAAATAGCATCGGAGAAATTGTCACGGTGATTAATATATCATCGACATAAATGAAAAGAAAGCGAATGACCGCCAACCCTTTTAAAAAATAGAGAATTATAAGAGACAGATCTGAAGAAAAGAACTACCAAAAATTGCTTGAACTGTTAAACTAAGCCCGAGGAACTGGGAGTCACCAGGCGACTTATTCAACTTACATACATGAGTAGGCTGAGCACTATCAACAAACCCCCCGGGTTGGGCCATAAAAACCGTTTTTTCAAATCCCCATTTAAAAAGGCGTTATTTACATCGATTTGTTGAATACACAATTATTTGTGACAACAAGTGTAAGAACAAGGCAGACGATACAAAGGAGCAGCGGCCATTTAAAAAGTTTCAAAATAATCCATGCTGCGGTTTGTTGAAATCCCGTGCAACCAAAGCGAGGTTTAAAACGATCAATGAACCATCTTGCTTATACTTCACCTTAAACACCCATTTATTCAGAAATTATATTCATATCACGAGTGAGAATAAGATCCCAGTATCTTTGACCAATGAGAGCATCATACTCCACTTTCATCGCCTCCTTCCCCTTTCTGAATGGTCGGACAAGGCATTATGTAGGTGCTTAGGCTCACAAAAAAGCGGAGAAAGAGGTGCAAAGAGAAGAATAAACTTTGGGTTTGGAGACACCAAGTTTGGACCTTAGTGATCACGGGGTGAATAGAAGAAGTGGGAGGGAAGGACACGGGGAAGCGAGGGGGAAGGAGAAGAGGAAGAAGGGTAGAAGAAGATTGTGAGCTTGAATAGGAGATAGGAGGTAGGCTGGACATGTAGTTTTGATACCGGGGCTATGTATGGAGCATGTGGGAGGGGAAGGCTGCGAGGTGCAGGTGGAGTTAATTTAGTTGAGGTGGAGATGGGTGAGGTGCGGTGGGGCGAGATGAGACGAGATGGTGGTGGAATGAAGGGGAGAAGGCGTAGAGGGGAGGAAAAATGCGAGAATGAGAATAAGAGAAGAGCTGGTTATATGGAAACTCGAAGCTCATTGGAAGTCGCCATGCTGGCAATATAAACTGCCCGTAGCATCCAAGACACATGTGTAGCCTGTGTGACTCGGGAATAGCCTAGGAAAACATATTTGGATGTTCGATATTGGAACTTATTCTTTGTTATAGGGGCGGAGAAATGGAAAAGCGAGGCACCCGAAAACTTTTAAGAAAGAATAATCGGAGCCTTGAATGGAAGAGCATTTGATATGGTGAAAGAAAAATGAAGGACAACAGATGGAAGCCTTATTTATAAGAAAAACATTTGAAGAAAAAGCATTCCACCAATATTTTAAAGGTAAGGCGAATGACAAGCATGGACAATCCCCATTTCAACAATGTGAAGATGCTTTCTCTCGGCAGCGTTTGTTGATGAGTATGAGCGAAGTGTCGGAATTGAATGCCAAAGTAGAAAAGAAGCGAGAGCAAAGGGCACCTATATTCTCACCCAATCTGTTTGAAGCATTTAATTTTGGTTTGTAAATTATCTTTCAACATAAGAATTGAATTGAATAAAAATATTATGAGCTTGGACTTAAGTTTCAAGGGGAAAATCCAGGTAAAGCTTGAGTAAAATCATCGACAAAATGTATGTGTGCCTTGTCCCTCAATTGATTGAATATGGGAAAGGGCCCCGAACGACGCACTAATTGGAAAGGAAGCGAGTGGTTTTGTAGGATGAGATATATAATGTTTTTGATGCAT
>CM071931.1:82769509-82783081 GCA_016081115.2 Rehmannia glutinosa | reverse complement strand
TGGATTCTCATCGTTGTTTTTTTTTCAAAGATCATTTGATTTGGTCGACCGGATGTTGAGGATGCGGTGGTTGATTTTTTTCTCGGGTAATCTCATGCCGCCCACGTTCATGGCTACATCTATAGTTCTCATTCGAAGGTTCCTCACCCGGAAGTGGACTAAGTTTCGGGCCGATTAGCCCTTGTGCAACGTGACGAATAAGATTATTTCTAAGATTATGAACGCGCGTTGGTCTCGATTACGCTTTTGATTGTGTCACCGAATCGTGGGTTTCACACCCGGTCGTGTCATCTCGGATAACATTTTGCTCGCGCAAGAGCTTATCCATGATATCACCTTAGCCACGGATATTCCTAATGTGGTAATGAAGTCGGATATGGCTAAAGCTTATGATAGGGTGCGGGGATTTCCGATACTCTGACTATGATTCATACGGGCTTCCCCGTTCGTGGATTGATATGGTTGGCAGTACCGACATTGAGCACTCGTGGGCTTCTCTGTCCTGGTTAATGGTATCCCTTCGATATTTTCCTTCGACTCGGGGATCGCGGCAGGGGATCCTCTATCTCCTCGCTTTGTTTGTTCTCGCGGCGGAGTATTTATCCCGAGATTGATTCCACTATTAGCCGACACCGAGATATGATTTATCGGACGCGACGAGGTTTTCCTGATGCATCTAGCCTTGCCGATGATGTGGTTATCTTCACTAGGCGTCGAGGATGGTTTGGTCACGTTGAGACACTTTATGGAGCACTATTCTCGCTACTTCTCTAAATGGTCGGTCAGTGTACGTAAGAGTAGTTTCTTTTTCGCCCCACTTTACATTGATGGGTGGGAGCACATGGTGCATGAGTGGATAACTTCGTCGCGATGACTTGCCGATGACTTATTTGGGTGTCCCTTTGTTCAAGGGGCAAATGACGAAAGAGCTCTTCTTCCTCCTTGTGATTGAGGATGTTGGATAGAGTTGCGGGGTGGTCACATCGCACTGTCCTTTGGTGGTAGGCTTGCTCTTATTCGAGCACGCTAATGGCCACTCCGTTGCATATTCTTGGTCATGCAGCCGCCAAAGACAGCTTCTTCATCGATTGGAGCAGATCATGGCTAGATTCTTCTTCTGGGGCTCCTATGCGGGACGTAAGAAGACTCACCGGATTAGTTGGGATGATATCTACCACCCTATTTCTGAGGGTGGTTTGGGGTTGCGCCCGACTTTCTCGATATTGCCGACGCCTTGATTACAAGTCAGGTGGAGGTTACGTGAGGTCATTCTCTTTGGGCCCAATTCACGATCGGCAAGCATCAATTACAATGGGCTTTTGTCTCCTCAGAGCCCTGTAACACATAATGATAGTCATCGGTGGAGCGTTTGAGGCGGGTCGGTATTCGGGCCCGGAGCGGATTTTTTGGTCTATTTGCGAGTAGCCGGGCCGGTCCTGGGATGATATTTTGCTTGACACAAAGCCGCTTATGGATCATTGTTTGATCGACCTTTGGGCACATGACAAACTTGATTGGTTTATTCGCGATGGTGAGTGGGATCGGGATAGATTGTATCAGTCTTGGTTTCCGGATGTAGGCTTCCCGAGAGTCTCATTGAGGATGTTTCGGGTTCCGATTCACCGGGTATGTGGATATCATGCGGTGGATGCTTACCTCTCATGGTGGGTTCTCTATGTCTTCGCTGATTCTCTCCCGGGGTAGAAATGCTCGGAACCTTCAAAGACGTGCCATTTGGAACGATGCTCTCATTCCTACTATCTCCATATTCCTTTGGCGTCTCCTTCGTAATCGTCTTCCCGTGGATATCAAGCTCCAGGCACGTGGCACTTCCCTTGCCTCACGTTCTGCTGGTGTTGCTTGAATAATCCACATTCATCTCCTCAGTCGAATCTATCCTCACCTCTTTTTGATGAATGATACTTTTGATCCGTGTGGAATCACTTTCTTCCTTGGTTTGATACTACACTTCCACACACCACCGATATGATATTGTTCCTTTCTTTTTGGAGGAACCGCACACACGGATCACACATGAGGCACTTGAGTTTCTTGGTTCCCTGCTTGATTTTATGGTTTGTCCGGACGGAAAGGAATAGTGTTAAGCATCGACAAATTCCTTTCTTGGCATCTCACATTATTTGGCGGTGGAGCGGTATCTCCGACCTTTGTTTCAGGTCGGCGCCTCAACCCATCATATTGGTCCGGATGCTTCCCTACTATTGGCTTTTTGTAGGGAGTGCTCCACCACAGTTCCACGCAGGCCGAGGATGGTGATTTGGCGAGCTCTCGGCTCCATCGGATCAAGTCGAACACGGATGGTTCGTTTGATCCGCACATTGATAGTCGGCGGAGGGGATTAATACGGGATCATTTGGGCGGACTTATGTTGGCGTTTCACAATTCCTTCCAGGCGGTGTCTAGCTTTCATGCCGAGCTACTAGCGCTTGAGATGGGATTGCGGCATGCCCGACGATCTCACTTGATTTGGATCGAGTTGGGCGCAGGCCGGTGGTCACCACGATCACTTCGTGGCCTTGGTTCTTGCAGTTCATCATACATTGACTCGCATTCGAACATGTTGAGGACCTTCAATATTCGATTTCCCACATACACAGAGAGGGAATCGACCAGCAGATCACCTAGCGGCTTTGGGAGCGGCCGCCGCGCGATCATATTGTTGATGAGGGCATGGGCTCTCACCACCTCCTTGCGCTCATTCGGATGGACCAAATTGGGATATCCGAGCTTGATTTTCATAGATCATTGGTTCTCCTTGTATTTTTAGATTCTCATTTTAGATTCTCATTATGATAGTCTTTCTAGATATCGTAGTGATAGGTCACTTGTTATTTGATTTTCTCCCGCCTTATATGGGCATGACAAAAAAAAACCCCTAAGACCTAAACCCTAAACCCTAAAAACCCTAAACCCTAAACCCCTAAACCCTAAACCCTAAACCCTAAACCCTAAACCCCTAAACCCTAAACCCTAAACCCTAAACCCCTAAACCCTAAACCCTAAACCCTAAACCCTAAACCCTAAACCCTAAACCCTAAACCCTGAACCCTAAACCCTAAACCCTAAACCCTAACAATGGCAAAGATAATCTAAAAGCTTTTGATGCTAAAGGCGATGAAGGTATCTTCTTGGGATACTCAACAAAGCAAAGCCTCAGAGTACTCAACAAGAGGACTATGGTTACAGAGGAATCCATTCATGTGGTGTTCGATGAGTCAAATATAAATGGAGAAGACATTGAAGAATTAGGTGATAAGTCGAATCAACCAACCATGCGAGAAGAGTCCCTATCTTTGAAGTCAAGCCGGAATTATAAACTCGATGAAGATGAGATAGGTGAGTCTCAAAAACAATTTGGAAAATTTGCAGCTAAGTGATTATGAGAGAGGCGATCAAAGCAACATAGTCAAGAAGACGATCAATCCAGCTAACTTACTTCAACCGATGTAAGATGGCTAAGAGACCATCCACGAGAACTAGTCATTGGATATATAAGAGAAGGTGTCAAAACAAGATCCGAACTCAACAAGAAGCTATGTTCACATGCTTTATCTCACAAATAGAGCCTAAAGATGTGTCATAAGCATTGGATGACACACATTGGAAGATTGGAAACTATAAGAATATTTCTTGCCTATGCGCTCACAAGAATTTTATTGTATATCAAATGGATGTAAAGAGTGCATTCCTTAATGGTTTATTGGAAGAAGAAGTGTATGTTGAACAACCTCCAGGATTTGAGCGAGAAGACTCTTGGAGATAAGGTATACAAACTCAATAAAGCTCTATATTGATTGAAACAGGCACCCGCATGGTATGATACTTTGTCACAATTCCCGATCGAGAATGGATTCACAAAAGGAAAAGTGGATAGAACACTCTTAGGAATTCAAGACAGGGAAGAGTATACTTTGCTTGTTCAAATATATATGGATGACATCATTTTTGGATCCACAAACAAAGAGATGTGTGATAAAGTGGAGAAAGAACAAACACAAAGTACACAACAAGTTGTCATCAATGAGGCTCGAACTAATTGAGACACGAGGCACGGAAGGAACAACCCCGGGAGTTAACACTGCTGGCGACGAAGTGCAATCCATGGAGTTGAGACTCCAATGGATGCCACCGCGCCCTAAGAAAGATCCTAAGACCAAGGAGACTGCAGGAGGTAATGAAGGCCAACGGGAGGTTGAGACTTCCGGGGTAATGAAGTCAAGTCGAACATCCCTCCTGCTATCATTGATCCATCGAAAAAAGTAGATAAGTGCACTTCACGATTCCCGTGATAATCTTTATGTAACCTTTCTCGGGATCGGAAGGAGACGATGAAGCCGAGTCATTCCCCGTGGATCGATCCAAAAGACTCGATTGAGGATGTTCCAACCACGAGTAAGTCGACCTCAAGACTACTTGTCAAGCTTTCAACTTTGATGATGAGCTACCCATGGAAATCTTATCATCGTCCAATGACACTTCTAATAAGGCCAAGGACCGAGGAGACCGTCAACTCACTTGGAAAAACAATTGAGACCGACAAAGTTGTTGAGAGACAATGAGGCTCAAGCAAGTCGGGTCAACTTCACAACAGACACCACCAAACAGTCCATCGCGCAGCTCCCCCGCAGCAGCAGTTCGACTCCACAAGGAACTTCACGCGCACCACTCATCATTGAACAAATACCGATTGCCCATGATGATCCCTTTGTAGAATCATTTCCCTTCTCTCTATGGAGGTACCCGACCTCCCGAAGAGTCGAACTCGGCTATCAATGAGACTCGACTTCCTGCTCACTAGTTTGTTTCCAGGGGTTCCTCTCCTTTGATGATGCCAAAAAGGGGGAAGAGGAATACCTAAAAGCGGCTCAAGGGATCCAAGTTGAGAAGGAGGGAGCAAAACTGTGAAGGAAAGACAAATGATGAAGTATCAAGAGAAAAGAAAGGGAAATCCGTCGAGGGGGAAGGCTCGAAAGATGTGACCTTGATGATTGCAAAAACCCCCAACAAGGTCTTGTCACAAATGATATTATCAAAAACTCCCAATGACTCGCCACTCCAACACTCTGGCCGTATCTATGGCCGAAAAGAGAAAGACATTTGAAGCGAGGATGGATGAAGTGGAAGGAAGGATGAATGCCCGGGTTATGGATATTCGAAACAACATGGAGGCATTCCAAGAGACGAGACACTTATGCCATCTCGGATGCTAGAACTGAGCAAAGATCAATTGATGAATTTAAAACACTCGCATCTAAAGGATACTTCGCAAACATGTCCATGGCTCAAGCCTGGACTTGTATCTTGGAAAAGGGTCTCACACTATGTGAAGAAGGCCGACAGGCGACGGACTACCGCGCATTCTCTGCTGGCGGTCACTCCGCTAGTCACTCACCGGGAAGAAGAAGACCCCAAGACAATACACGCCCGGAGGAAGAGGGTAGAGGAAGAAACAAGGTGGAGGAAGAGGTTTTGGACCTAGATCTCTCGCCCAAAAACATTGAGTACATAGATCTAGGCAAGAAATGAGGGATCTACTTGGGGTTTTGACGAAGTAGCCAATCTGCAAGTGGCTAAGAACAATCTTGAGTATGTGAAAAGAATTGAAGAAGAAAATAAAATACAAACTCAGCTATGGGAGGAGAGACAAGAGATACTAAGAAGAGATGAAGTCGCTCGGAAGGCGTATGAAAAGAAGAAGAAGAAAGCGGTGAAGATGGGAAAAAGAGAAGAAGATCGAAGATGACAGAGTCAAGAAGATGAAAGAAGGAGGCATCGAAGGAGATAAAGTGTTGTTGTCCACCCCTTCATGTATCTTACTATGTAAATACATTTTATGTAAGTCTTCCGTAATAAATCCGTAAATTTTCTATTTTTTCGTAGACATAGATGTTTGCTCGATACACCTTGTAAAATGATTGTGTAAAGGACAAGAATGTTATGATCAATAAAAGGATTGATTCTACGCATACTTTCTCTCGTGAATGCACTATCTCTATGTATCTTTGCTATTTACATTTTGAATGTATAAGTTTTGGCATCATCAAAAAGGGGGAAATTGTTGGGAAATCATTTTATAGATTTTGATGAATGTCATTTAAAACTTAGAATAGGAAGTTGGCACCCCATTTTTGTTGTAAACTCGCATTGTAATTGATAGGGCTGGTCAAGTGAGTTAAGTCAACTATGCCTAAACATGCAAGAAGACAACCGAGACTAGAAGGAAGACTTCGCAAGACAACTTGAGTATGGCAAAGAAGGAAACTCTGCACCGAGATGCAAACAGAGTAAAGTATCGCCAAGTCAACTCAAGATAGCCAAGTCTCAAGTTGAAGTGACAAAAGAGTCATCCATGATTGGGAGCCGACTCAAGTCACCTGGGGAAGTTAAGGAAATGCGGTCAAGTCAAGACAATCGAAAGAGATCCGTTGCCGCAATCAAGAGAATTACTTAAACAAGTAATACCTCCATACTACCTTTCTTAAAGTGCTCATCCCGAGGAAGCGTGCAAAAGGAATAAACCAATGGGAAGCACGCACCATGTCGAACTCAAAACCTCGAAGAACAATTCATACGAGGAAGTGGCAATTCCAAGGATCGCAACAAGACAAGCCAACGACCACAAGTGTCTTTTGAAAATAAGCATATCTCTTCAACGGGCAAATTTTAAAAAGAACACTATAAAAGGCCGAGGAGTTTATTTGAGAATATGTTAACCTTGTCAACTCAACCATGCACATTTCAAAAAAACATTTTGAATCAGAACCTAAAATATTCTCAAATCATTCAAGATTAATCCTCAAGCCTACATTACGAAGAAAATCAATCCAACACTCACATGTGAAGGAAAGATAACTTCAATCGATTGAAGAGGAAGTTTTTGAAGAATCAAGGGGTCTAAATTCCACGGAGGATTGTAGAATGGTTCAAGGTCGAACCGGTCTCAAGTTTTTGGAGGGCTTCGTGATCAAATCCAAGGAGCTTGAGCAAGTGGGCTATAGTAGTAGCAAGCGCATGCCCTATGAAGAAGCCGAGTCGCATCGAGAAGCCACCGTGACCAAGGCATCTCCGATCGAGTCCCAAAGGATCAAGTCACCGTGTGATCAAGACTTGTATCCGGATTGTTACCACTCGATACCGATCAATACTTAGTGGATTCCTCCAGAGTTGGAGAAGAGATGAGTAGAAGAATTACCCCATCTTCGAACCTCTATAAAACTTATCGTGTCATTTATATTTCAAAGACTTTAATTCCTCGCATCTTATTTGTTTAACTCTCACGATAAATTTTCTATCCACGTGATAATCTCTAAGTACTAAAACCAAGTATTAAATCAAAACTAAACCAAATTTTAGGGTTTTAAATCTTCCGCAAAAACAAACTATAGTTGAGCTAAGTCTTTAGTCTTAACAAATGAGTTATTCTATCAATAACTCGAGTCAGTGCATTGAGTGACTAACTCTACCTTGATTAACTAAATTAGTTATCCACCAAGGACACAAATGTGTAGTATCAACTCTGAACTTTTAAAAGGACTAAATCGAAAAGTTGGTAAGGTTTATTCAACCCCCCTTCTAAACCTTACACTCACACCCCTTGGGACCTACACTTTCTTTCTTCCAAGACCTAGCCCCTTTCTTATGATGAAAGTTGGGATCTCCAGTCTAGTCTGTCTTCCTTCCATCTCTCTATGTATTGAAAACCTTCCTTTCCTTATGCCACCCTTTGGGTGATGTGCCAGTGTCCACTTACTTTTTACGGACCTTACCGCAGAATGTTCAAGCTCTTCCAATGCCAAATTCAATCATTCAATTGATTTCCCCGCATTGGCAAATTTGATCTATAAGAAGACTAGGACCTAGCCTCATGGGTGGTGACAGGCTAAAGTCTCGTGAAAGGGCTGGATTCTGGCCTATTTAAAGAAGAGGTACCAAAGACCGTATTTGAAAGCAATCTAAAAGGAACACCTTCTTTGTGAAGAGAGGAAAATTGGGCAACAACCGAAGGGATCCGTCCACTCGATGATGAAAGTAAGGAATCGTCTTCCTCATTCAATAGAGTTCTCTCGTTGACCTCTTTCTATTTAATAAAGGCTGCCTTCTAGCCCCGGATGCCGAAGTGTAGTTAAAAGGCACTCTTTTAGTCTATTAAAAGAAGATAATGCACCTATGATCGTCCCAAGTCTTTTTTAAATGGGCTTGAAAGCTCCCTTCTTCCTCGTCAGTTAAGGGGACCTCTTCCTTTCGTACCACACAAGACCTTCTGACGCAGACCTTTCTCGCTCGTACCTCTGTGAACCATGCATCCATGCTTTGATCGCCGAGTTGGTCGGGAAAGAAGAATTAAATGCCTGGAGATGAGAGCAAAAAGGCCGATCACCGACGATCGGCCACTAGCCCAAAGCGATTAGTGAGAATTTAGACTTCCTAGTCCGGAGGAGGAGATATATCATGCCATTGATCCGCTAGAGGAGGTCGATCTCGGAGAGAGGAGTCTATACTTGGAGGAAGCTCTTGGTAGTGGATTGAAGCACAAAAAAAAGAAAGTCAAGTAAATACGTTTTTGGCATCTTTTTTTCTTTTTTTCTCGTATTCTTCCTTTCACCTAAAGTGGTTTAGTGGACATCGTGCAGAGACTACCGCGATCACTCTGCTTGGTCACTCCGCTAGTCACTCACCGGGAAGAAGAAGACCCCAAAGACAATACACGCCCGGATGAAGAGGTAGAGGAAGAAGCGTGTGGTGGAGGAAGAGGTTTCAGACCTGACCTCTGCCCAAAAACATTGAGTACATAGATCTAGGCAAGAAATGAGGGATCTACTTGGCAATTTTTTTTGAAGTAGCCAATCTGCAAGTGGCTAAGAACAATGCCGAGTATGTGAAAAGAATTGAAGAAGAAAATAAAAGTCAAACTCAGCTATGGGAGGAGAGACAAGAGATACTAAGAAGAGAAGAAGGCTGCTCGGAAGGCGTATGAAAAGAAGAAGAAGTCGGTGAAGATGGGAAAAAGAGAAGAAGATCGAAAGATGACAGAGTCAAGAAAATGAAAGAATGAGGCGTGAAGGAGATGAAGTGTTGTTGTCCACCCCTTCATGTATCTTACTATGTAAATACATTTTGTGTAAGTCTTCCGTAATAAATCAGTAAATTCTCTATTTTTGCGTAGACATAGATGTTTGCTCGATACACCTTGTAAAACAACATTGTGTAAAGGACAAGAATGTTATGATCAATAAAATGATTGATTCTACGCATACATTCTCTCGAATGCACTATCTCTATGTATCTTTGCTATTTACATTTTGAATGTATAAGTTTTGGCATCATCAAAAAGGGGGAAATTGTTGGGAAATCATTTTATAGATTTTGATGAATGCCATTTAAAACTTAGAATAGGAAGTTGGCACCCCATTTTGTTGTAAACGCATTGTAATTGATAGGGTGGTCAAGCCGAGTTAAGTCAACTATGCCTAAACATGCAAGAAGACAACTGAGACTTGAAGGAAGACTTCGCCGCAAGACAAATGAGTATGGCAAAGAAGGGAACTCGATTGGAGATGCAAATGAGATGCATCGAGTAAAGTATCGCTCAAGTCAACTTAAGATAGCCAAGTCTCAAGTTGAAGTGAGAAGAGTCATCCATGATTGGGAGCCGACTCAAGTCACCTGGGAAGTTAAGGAAATGCGATCAAGTCAAGACAATCGAAAGAGATCCGTTGCACGTAAATCAAGAGAATTACTTAAACAAGTAATACCTCCATACTACCTTTCTTAAAGTGCTCACCCTTGAGCGTGCAAAAGGAATAAACCAATGGGAAGACACGCACCATGTCGAACTCAAAACCGAAGAACAATTCATAGGAGGAAGTGGCAATTCCAAGGACTACAACAAGACAAGCCAACGACCACAAGTGTCTTTTGAAAATAAGCATATCTCTTCAACGGCAAATTTTAAAAAGAACACTATAAAAGGTTGAGGAGTTTATTTGAGAATATGTTAACCTTGTCAACTCAACCATGAACATTTCAAAAAAACATTTTGAATCAGTAACCTAAAATATTCTCAAATCATTCAAGATTAATCCTCAAGCCTACATTACGAAGAAAATCAATCCAACACTCACCTTGTGAAGGAAAGATAACTTCAATCAGTTGAAGAGGAAGTTTTTGAAGAATCAAGGGGTCTAAATTCCACGGAGGATTGTAGAAAGGTTCAAGGTCGAACCGATCTCAAGTTTTGGAGGGCTTCGTGATCAAATCCAAGGAGCTTGAGCAAGTGGGTTGTAGTAGCAAAGCAAACCGCCTGTGAAGAAGTTGAGTCGCACGAGAAGCCACCGTGTGTGACCAAGGCATCTCCGGTCGAGTCCCAAAGGATCAAGTCACCGTGTGATCAAGACTTGTATCCGGATCATTACCACTCTGTACACCGATCAATACTTAGTGGATTCCTCCAGAGTTGGAGAAGAGAGTAGAAGAATTACCCCATCTTCGAACCTCTATAAAACTTATCGTGTCATTTATATTTCAAAGACTTTAATTCCTGCATCTTATTTGTTTAACTCTGTGATAAATTTTCTATCCATGTGATAATCTCTAAGTACTAAAACCAAGTATTAAATCAAAACTAAACCAAATTTTAGGGTGTTAAATCTTCCGCTAAAAACAAACTACATTGAGCTAAGTCTTTAGTCTTAACAAATGAGTTATTCTATCAATAGCTCGATCAGAAGTCATTGAGTGACTAACTGTCTTGATTAACTAAATTAGCTATCCACCAAGGACACAAATGTGTAGTATCAACTCGAGAACTTTTAAAAGGACTAAATCAAAAGATTCTAGCCTATTTAAAGAAGATGTACCAAAGATCGTATTTGAAAGCAATCAAGGAACTCCTTCTTTATGAAGAGAGGAAAATTGGGCAAAGAACCAAAAGGGATCCGTCCACTCGATGATGAAAGTAGGGAATCATCTTCCTCATTCAATAGAGTTCTCTACGTTGACCTCTTTCTATTTAATAAAGGTTGTCTTCTAGCCGGGATGCAAGTGTAGTTAAAAGGCACTCTTTTAGTCTATTAAAAGAAGATAATGCACCTATGATCATCCCAAGTCTTTTTAAATGGGCTTGAAAGCTCCTTTTCCTGGTCAAAGTTAAGGGGACCTCTTCCTTTCTACACCACAAGACCTTCTGGACAGACCTTTCTCGCTCGTACCTCGTGGAACCATGGATCCATGCTTTGATCGCCGAGTTGGTCGGAAAGAAGAATTCGTCTGGAGATGAGAGCAAAACGGCCGAGCCGATCACCGACGATCGCCACTGGCCCAAAGCGCGATTAGTGAGAATTTAGACTTCTTAGTCCGAGGAGGAGATATATCATGCCATTGATCCGCTAGAGGGGTCAATCTCGGAGAGAGGGTCTATACTTGGAGGAAGCTCTTGGTAGTGGATTGAAGCACAAAAAGAAAGAAAGTCAAGTAAATACGTTTTTGGCATCTTTTTTTTTTTTTTCTCGTATTCTTCCTTTCACCTAAAGTGGGTTAGTCGATCGGGCAAATTAGTTATGCAACTTTTGAAGCGCCATAAGTCATGTCCACTTTATATCGAACCATCAACACGCTCCTAAATTATTTAGACCCTACGACATCCAACCTTTATAGAAGGGCACGACACAAGTCTTCTTCTATAGAAGAGCGGCATACTCTTCTTGCATAGCCGAAAGCCCTCTACTTGTCCTCACTAATCAATCCTTTTCTTTTCTGCTGACCCAAGACCACCACAAGGCCAATTGAAATGACCACTAGTACTTTGCCACTTTCCTGCCTTTACGATGCATGATCGGACTTTCGCCACAAGCCCCTCTTCTCTCTCTAGCCCATATTATCTATTTAGTCAAAAGGTCGGTTCAATCGCTTTGAGGTTAAAGTCTAACTTGAATCACTATCTCAAATAGGGCGCCTTCGTGAGATATTGATCTTCTCTTTATGGTAAGGTAAGCGATGCCTCTTTTTGGCTTCGGTGAATCTCTCGTTCTGCTGTATTGGTCTTCTCATAAGCTTGCAAGGATCATCTCTTCTTTGCTTTCTTTATCGTTTTTCGTAATTGATGCGATCCCCTGCAACTACGCTAACGGCCACCGGGTAAGGTTTTGACTAAAGCAAGATAGGAATAGTATACTTTGCTCGTAGTAGTTAGCAAGGAGTTTACTTGCTTCCTTGTTAGAGTAAGGAAAGGACTTCTTTATTTTAACATAACTCTTTCGAGATGCCAAGAATCTCACTCCTTTCGGAGCGGTAGGAGTGTCGCTTACATTCTTTTGACCGATTCCCGGTAGCTAGAATGGAACACACAGGGGCGGGGATCTAGAGGTATCCCGAGAAGGGCTCGCTTAGCTAGCTCAAAGGTCAGAGGCGGATCTAAGGAGTCTTTACTTCGATCTGGTGGTTCTTGGTTACAACTGCTCTTATCTTATGATTGACCCTTCACAATAGAAATTGTTTCGACTCCCACGGTTTCGGCTCACCTTTCGATAGTGATCTACTAGGTTTGTTCCATGTGCTCGTCATATATATTAGGGGAAGTCACTCTAAGAAGACTCGTCCGGAGTCTCGTGTCGGAAATATATTCTTTATATTCTTAAATTAAGGTAACTCGTGACAGGGGTATTTTTTGTTGCAGCTAGAGTCAGAATTGAAACTGGACTAATTGCGACCCCACGGAGCGGTAGCGAAGGAGACAGCAAATGGCTTTCAGCTCCTCCACTTTATGGCTGCCGCTTCTAGCTCTGACACTCTGAATATCGGGTATGATTCTGACTTTCTTGCCCTGCCACTCTCACCTCTTCCGAAAAGACAAGCTTACCTCGATCTGTCATTACATATGATATATCGAGAGTTCAGGACCATAACGTAATTCATTTAGAGAATGCCGATGAGTAAAGTAGATCTAGTTCCAGGCCCTCTAGTTCGAGTGAGAATTCCCAGCCATTCAGAAATAGCTTTCCTCAAAGAGAAACTGGTTCAAAAGTCTCCCCCGATCCCGATAGGAAAGAGGGCAGCTAGGTCAAAGGGGTTAGGGCTAAAGGCTAATAAGCTAATGTGCCAACGAGCTTGCAGTTTTAGTTGTAGTCTTTAGGCGATCTCGGGCAAGTCATTTTGTCTCTGTAATCTCAGTACGCCTTCCACCAGCCAAAGAGCCTATGAATGCCATGGAATTCCACCTCGTGGATATCTTAACTGCGGATTCTGTAAGACCGTGGTCAATCAGTCCCTCTGTAAGAAGAACAGCGCTTATGACCAAGGCGGTAATTATGCACCCCAGCGTCGGGTGGTTCTACTCAGGACAAGGCGCCACAAGCAGTAGGCGATGGAAGCTTTGACTTTTAGGCCGGTTTCAGTCCAATCCGTTAGAGTATGAAGCCAAGCCGCTTTCAAGCTTCAGTGTTCAAGTCAAGATTCAGTAGTCCGTCCAGTCCGAATCAATGCTCTATAAGTCAAGTCAAGAGTGAGTTACTTACCGCAATGAGTTTTCCCGTCCCGCTTCCTCTTCCTTTGGTCGAG
>CM071931.1:81373736-81448736 GCA_016081115.2 Rehmannia glutinosa | reverse complement strand
TGGCTTTCCCTCGTAACCACTCATAGAAAAGAAGCAATAGCTAGAGATACCTGCATAGAATTACCCCAGTTCTGAGCTGCTCCAAATACTTATATTAGCAAAAAAGCTTATCACTTGTAATGTCAAATAATAAGTTTCCATGCATGCAGGTTACAGAAACTCGATGCTCAAGACACTCAGTGGAATTCGGCAAAATCTGAAAGTGGGAGTGTTTATCAATTCTTGTTTTGCACATTGCCAGACATGGGCAGCTGAGACATGGCATTCGCCCACTTCCCCCAGAATCAACAACAAAGTTAGTTCTTGTCATGAATAATTTGCATGTCATTGTGTTTGTTTGAACATGATTTAGATGGAAGATGTTTTTGAACCAAACCTCATCCCCTGGAGTGCACAAATTTGGTTATTAAATCAAATTTTGTTAAACATGTCCGGAATTTTTTGCTTTAGCTCTCGTAAGTGTACTAGGTTTGTGGTTGTTCACGGTCCATGGCAGCTTGAGTCCATTAATTTGTATTTGGATAGTTGTGAAGAACATTCTACTAGGGATGGGAATGTTGACCCGACACGAACCGACCGGAGTTACTTACTCAGAGAAACCCGAACTCGAACACGAATGTGACATGATGCTACAAATTTGTCTAAAACGTAGTTATTTTAAATTTAAATTATTTTTTGATGTATTTTAAGCATAACCTGAAATCAACCCGAAACCAAACACGAACCGGCTCGATGACCCAAATTGCCACCCCTACATTACTCTTCTTTAATGCATGCACTTTGATATGTTTATCCTGATTCACATCTATTTAACATGCTTAAGTTCTGGGCACCATTGGTGATCGTTATCCGTCGTCTTGATTAAGCTATTTGCTATGTATTTGATGCGATGTGTGTTCATAATGACCTGAAAATCTATAATCTATTATTTGTGTTCCCGCTGTTCTGAATCTTGATTATTGACATATTAGCCGTGTTTGTTAAACAGACAATTGCAGAATCAGTCGGTGATTGGTACTTCAAAAGAGAAGCAGCTCAGCAAATAGATTGTCCTTTTCCCTGCAATCCTACATGCTATCATAGGGATCTCACTTTTGGCTAATGCAATGAAATCACTTTGGGTGGTAATAGTGACTTTCTTCAGCATGAACCAGGACTTAAATTGGAGGGCTGTGCCGTTGAAGATTATCTCCCGGTTCCCAGGACGACATCAAAACATCGAGTATTTTGGCAAAATCATGGTAATTAATTTTTTTTTTGAGTGGCATGGTAATTAATTTATGTTTATGAACTTAATTGGATTTTCTGACTGTATGTAACTCTGTCATGAATTAGTTTTCCCATTAAAGGAGAAAATGTCATTTTTACATCCAAGTCCAAATTCCTCTGTACTTCATTGCCACTCAACTAGACTACCCTATGTAATACTGAATTTAATTCAAAGAGATAATTACAAAACACCCTGAGGTTTGGGCTAATTACCAAAAAATCGAAAGATTTTTTAAAATTACAAAATCCCATTGACTTTTGATTTTGTCGTACATTTTTCCTTGCATAAGCAAAAAAATATTTCAAAACCCCTGACATTTATTGAAATATTACAATTACACCCTTAAATTCAATCGAGACAAAAATCAAGGGTTTTTTTGTAGTGTTAAAAATCTCTGGATTTTTTTGTAATTAGTCCAAACCTCGGGGTGTTTTGTAACTAACCCTTTTTATTATATATATGGATAATTACAAAAACACCCCTGAGGTTTGGACTAATTACAAAAAAAAACTTACAAAAAAAATTAGGTTTGATTCAAGGGGTTTTTGATATGTTTTTTTGCTTATGAGGGAGGGAAATGTAAGACGGAATCAAACCTCAAGGTTTTTTTTTATAATTTTCAAAAATTTCTGGATTTTTTTGTAATTAGCCCAAACCTCAGGGCTGTTTTTGTAATTATCCCTATATATATATATATATGTGTGTGGGCTGTGCGTGTATCTTTGCCATTTACCTTGCAGCTGATGTCATTAACTCATCAATTTCAGTATTGTTCATAAATTATGGTCTGTAGTGACAGTTGTATACTTGCTGGTGGTGAGTCACGTTTAATTATGGAATTCAAACTTCATAACTTCATTGTATTGCTGTATTTGTGGAAATTATATATACATAGACTTTCAATGAATCTAAAGCGTTTAAAAAAATCAAATTAAATCAAGTACTCTGACTTGAAAATTTATCAGAGTGTATTTATTTCTCAGGGGTTGTCAATAAATAGTGGTCAACCCTCAAGTTCCAGTGGTTTATTGCATGGTTACGTACAAGGTGCAAGTAATATTGTTTATGGTGATTGTGAAATTGTGACGATGACTTATCCACTCTTCTTCTGCACTGCATTCATGTCAGATTTGATTCTTCTTTCGTGATTTGGAGTTTTTCTTAAAAAAAAAAAAAAGTTGATAGGGTTTGACTTTAAAATTACTTCCTTGGCCCTCTAGATTCTTCCCCTATGTTAATTATAAACTTCAATAATTTTTGAAAGACAAAAAACTTGCGTGAGGCGGCCTCACATGATTTAGATCCCGTGAGACCTTATAATCCTTCTATACACAAAGTTTTAAAGGCTGTGCGTGTTATTTGCCAGTTTTTTTTTAACTCAGATTTTATATTTCTTAGGGTTTATATTTGTTTTTTTAGGGTTTATTTTGTTTCTTGGGTTTGTTTTTATTTGATTTGGGTTTTTAGGATTTTTAGTTTTTTTAGGGTTTATTTTTTTATTTTTTGGGTTTATTTTTTTTTGTTTTTCGGGTTTATTCTTCATGGTTCATGTTTTTAGGGTTTATTTTTGTTTTTCATGGTTCATGCTCTCTCTTCAAGACGGAACCCTTAGGAGGTTTTCTCACAAAAGATTTAGATTCTTTGAAACCGTCTCACAAGAGACTTGCTCTTTTTGAAAAGTACAATTGGAGGAAGAACTTAAATTTGTATGGAAGATTTTCTTACAAGTGCTATCTTTAGACTTTTTATTTAAGGGATAGTTACAAAACTCCCCTAAGATTTAGTCTAATTACAAAAATCACAAAAACTTGTATGAGACAGTTTCATTGATTATATACATGATACTGATCTTATATTTAAATAGAATTTCAACATGAATCAAAACTCATGAAAATAATCCATATTCTTATGTTTCTTAGGATTCGTCTCATGAACCTAGATTCTAAGACCAATGTTGTTAAAACCGTAATGGACTGGTTGATTCACTGGTTTAACCCGGAACCGGTTACATACCCGGTCCGATTTTGTAGTAAAATCGGGTGGTTGAAAAACCGTTGCCACCCGGCCTAACCCGGTGGAAAACGCAAAAATCAGTGACCTAATTAACTCAGTTCAAAAGGAAAAAAATCTTTTTTTAGTAAATAGTTTTTTGTTTTATTTCAAAAAATTGAAGAAAAATATGTTTAATAAATTTGCATATAAAATATTTGATTTAAAAACATTTGTAGGGGTATTTTTATTTAAATTTGCATATAAAATATTGTATTTGTATTTGCAATTTTTTTAACATTTATATTTGTATTTATCTTGTACATGTGTACACATATACATACCAATGTTAGGGGTCAACCGGTTTTTAAAGACCGATTGAACCAGTGACACAATGACTGAGTTATTAAGCCGGTTCAATGTCCGATCCGGGTTTAAAAACATTGCCTAAAACGTCCTCATATGAGACATCATCTACAAAAATTCAGTTATCTTTTAAAATTCAAATATCCTTTTGAGGTTTGTATTTGTTATACAAATTACCCCCCTCAACACCCCATCATAAAATGAAAACATATGTCAAGGGGTATTTGTAATTTTGAAAGAGAATTGATTTTTTTAAACTAGGTTAAACCTCAAGGCTCAAGGGTACCATTTGTAATTATATTTTTCAGAAATCTGAAACTCAAATTTCATCAAAACTCAAAAAAATTCATGTGATGTAGAGACCAAAACAAAGAATTGTGTTCCTCAAAAAAAAAAAAAAAAAAAACAAAGAATTGTGTTTTTTATATTACTCCAAAATAGAATTGTTATCCACCTTGTAGGATTTGGCCATAATAACCCTCAAGGACCATTTTTTCCCCACACTTTGAAGCCAGTCCTTAAAATTTCAACCACTTTCCTAAAACGTGGGAACCCAAATTTAGAATGGTTTATCTCCAGAATTAATCAGAGGGACCATAATATTAATGGATTAGGTTATTTAGGTGGAAGTGAAAATGAGAAGGACAAAAATAACCATCACTTTCACTGGTTCCAACTTCCAACAATTGATTGTGATAGTCCAAAAATTAGAAACCAAACTTTGGTTTGATACATTATAATTTAATATATATGTCACGAGATGTCAGAGATACCAAAACCACAAGCAATTGTCCCAATATTTTTAAAAAGTTCCATGTACCTTTGACTTGCTCGTTCATGTATCTAATTTTTACTAGGGATAATTACAAAAAACCCTGACGTTTGGAATAATTACAAAAAAAAAAAAACCAAATATTCTTGGAAATTACAAAAACAAAAAATTTTTGGGTTTGGTTCGTCTTACATTTTCTCCCTTCATATACAAAAAACATTCTAAAAGCTTTTTATATTTGTCAAAATATGGGATAATTACAAAAAATACCATTTAGGTTTGACCTGATTACAAAAAAACCAAGCTATCTTTTAAAAGCACCCATCATCAGGTTTGATTTAGTGTTAAAATTAAGGGCTAAATGTAATATTTGTATAAATGTGGGGGATATTTTGAAATACTTTTTGCTTATGAAGGGTAAATGTTAGACACAATAAAATCTCGGGGGTAGTCTTTTGTAATTTTGAAAGTTAACAAGATTTTTTCGTAATTATATCAAACCACAATGGTACTTTTTGTAATTAACCCTCAAAATATTACAAGTATCCTCAAGGGGTTTTTTGAGATTTTCAAAAATTTCTTTTTTTTTTGTAATTAAGCCCAAACCTTAGGGGGCTTTTTGTAATTATCCTTTTTTTTTTTTTTTTTTTTTCTATAGGGCAGCCATTGCATTAATTAGAAACCTACTCTGGTTTCTACAAGCATCATCCCCCAACAAATCATGGAATCAGATTTAGGGCTCATGCAAAGCTTTTTGTTTGCTTGTGTTAGTCAACTATGTGATTGTTGTTTTGCATTATCTATTATCTAATGAGTTATTCCCCTCAAAAAAAAAAAAAAAAAATATTATCTAATGAGTTATTATAACTAAACCATGTTTGTAGGGTGGCTTTACAAATTTAGACCCTACTCCTAGAATTCAGCAAGCCACCTTTTTCATTATTTTTATTTGATTTTGTCTAATTTTGTCTTAGTTTAGGGGTAATGTGATATAAATGTAAATAAGTAAATGTTAATGGGTTTTGAAATATTTTTGTTTATAAAATAGAAAAATGCAAAACAGGTTTTTATTCACATGTTTGGTTGTATACTTTTTTTGCATAATATCTGCTCCAATTTATTTTTTAAAATTCCAAACATGCAACTGTTGGTAAAAGTGTTTCAGAAAACTACATTATTCACTATCTTTTTACCTTTCTAATTATCAATCATATCCAGTTATTATTTTTTACCAAACTAACTTTCACATCAACTATCATTATTACAATTTCATTCCACGTCCAAGTAAACTCAAATTTCGTTCTTATGCTTCTCAAACACTTATTTTCGCGCTATTCTCTCCAAAAATATATACAAACAAAACAAAAATTCAACCAATCACAGCCTAAGGTCTTGCTTCAACAAAATTCAAACTAGAGACTCAATTTAAATAACCAATACAGCAAAACAATTCACTTAACCTTTGTGCAGTTTTCATCTTCCAGTTAATCAAAATGCAAGTCACAGTAATCCAAACACAACAAAAAAGAACAAAAGAATCAGACCAGATGGCCTGTCTGATTAAAATTCATCGGTGTCCGAATGGTACTTCTTGAAGAAGAATGTGTACTTCAAGTAGCACCACAAGATACAAGTTTACCAAAATTATACAACATTCCCAGAAAAGGGAAAGATATTTGGGGTTATAAGCATTTACAATCCCCACCAACTGGTATTAACACACACACACACACAGTTTCCTATCATATGCTAAAACTAGTCTTTTTTATGCTCTAAGTATATAAACAAACACTTTTAGAAAGCTGGTAAAAACAAAATTTAAAATTTTGTGTATTTTTCCTATTTTGTATGTATATCTTATCCTAAAGCCGACGAACGCCATATCCTTCCTTCGAAAGAAATAATGATAATCGAGACATCATCATGGTACCTCCGACGATCCCCTTGTGGGATATCGAGCAATTCATGAAAATCCATACCTACAATCATCACAAATTCATGATATTATCAGATTTGGGCAGATCACTCATATGTTTACATATATTTGCTGCATTTTTTTAAGGATAATTACAAAAACACCCTGAGGTTTGTGCTAATTACAGGAAAACCCAATATGTAAGACGAAATCAAACCTCAAGGGGTTTTGCAATTTTCAAAAACCTCTGGTTTTTTTGTAATTAGCCCGAACCTCAGGGGGTATTTTGTAATTATCCTTTTTTTATTTTTGTGGAATCGTACCAGCTTTCTTGGCAGCACGGAATAGAACTTCTTCGACAAGATGTTGAGCCGGATCTCCCTCAGGGAACGTCGATATGAATACTTCGACTTCTGAAACGGCCTCTTCGTTGGTGAAGTACTGATAGAGACCATCAGAAGACAAGATCAAGAATTTGTCCTTAGGGTCTATTTTGTGGTGGCAAAGAGATGGTGAGCATGTGATGTAGGGCGAAGTTCGACGTAATCGATTCTGAACATTTCCAGAAGTGCATTGTTCCATTTAGGCTGCACAACAAGAAAAAGCAGATAATAATGTTAATCATTAATACAGAGAATTTTCTCCTAGACACAGGATGGAAGTATGGATTGATGTTCGGATTTGTTTCCAAATCATGATTACGAAAAGGGATAATTACAAAAACACCCCTAAGGTTTGGGTTAATTACAAAAAAACCCAGACATGTTTCAAAATTACAAAAAGACCTTCAGGTTTCGTTTTGTCTTAAATTTAAGTAGGTAACTGTAAAGGGGATTTTTTGAAATGTTTTTGAAAATCACGGGGAAAAATGTAAGACGGAATCAAACTTTAAGGGGTTTTTTTAATTTCCAAAGAAGTCTGGTTTTTTTTTTTTTGTAATTAGCCCAAACCTTAGGGGTGTTTTTGTAGTTATCCCTTACGAAAAATGAAAGCTATAAGTGAACTACAACTTAAAGTACTGATGCATATATTGGGCTAAATTGCAATAGTGGTCCTGCAGAAACCACAATTTGCAAAAAAAAGCCCCATAATTTTCAAAAAACTCGTGATTTCAGTCCTTTTGGACTTTGGTGGCTGTAAATTGGAAAAACTACAGGAAAAAACCAATGTGTCCACATTTTCATCCAAACCCCGCTAATGTGGCAACCAATTTTGCTTATGCATGCCCATGACTATTGTACAATTTAACACCAAAGCTAATGTATCAGCAACATCAGTTTATTTACTCGAAAATGAGTGTTGTAATGGAGCTACAAGCAGAAAAGCAGAGAAAAACCGGTTTTTACCTGTTTGAGAAAACCGGCTCCAAACGCCCGAGTAACCTTTAGAGAACCTTTAACTCTATCATTGATAACTGCTGAAGGATCATCCGTATGCGCATTTCTAATTCTTCTCACTTCCTGAACGACGAAAAAACACAACATTTTTTTAGTACACAAAACATCAAACAGAGGACCTAAAAGCCAAACAAATTATATTCACCTCTTTAACCGACGTGCTATGATCCAATGTCAGCTGACGCGAACTCAAATGATGCACGTTTTCGTATTCATAACCATAGAGCGACGATGATTCCACATCAACGTTCGAATCATTCTCGGCCTTCTGAGCTAAAACGGCCCTACTATCCCCAACGTTCATTAAATAAACATCATCGCCCTTCATCACCATCACGAGCACACACGACCCCATCAAAGCTAACTCGGGATTCTCCATTAGCATCATATCAGCTATCTCCAAATACGACGCTTCTGTTTTCCTCAACGCTTCGGATAACGCTTTCAAAACTCCCAAGTGATTAACGGTCGTCGTATTATTACTACCTAAAATCCCATCAGACCCCAAATGGCTCAATTTCTCCCTTAATTTCCTGTCAAGCTCAACCCTTTCTTTACTATCCAAACTCTTCGACATAAACGAATGGTGGCTATCGACCGCGTTTTCGCCCTTATCAGACCATAACAGCCCCTTAACCTCTTTATGAACATTGGAATATAAATTATTTAGCAAAAATCAGTAGCATCAGGGCCATTAAATCCATCATAAATCCCAACAAAAACCCATCCATGTTCTTCAGAAATCACAACATGTACTCTATCCTCACCAGCTTTACCCTGGGCCCACTGTAGATTTTGGCTCCCAAAAGACTCATTTCCAACATCATCATTCTCATCAATTAAGCTCATATCACTACTCAAATTATTACTAGTAATTGTGCTACTATTCCCACTGTTACTCACACTAACACCCACAATATTATTGTTATTATTAGAACAGGTCCCATTACTCTTGAATTCTTTAGAAAAACCCCAGAAAGATTTTGACATCACTTTTTTCAAATTTCTAACCAAAGCCCATTTCTTGGATTTGGGTCTGTACCTCTGAAATTGATCGAATTGATTCTCCAGCGGCCCGGAAATGAAGCTACGCTCGATCGGGCCGGATAGGAACCCTCGCTCGATTGGGCCGGATCCCGGGCCCGAATTCCTCAGAATCGGCCCGGATTTGACTGTGGAGATTGAATTTCTAGGGATTGGTTGCAGGGGAATAGATGAGAAAAAATTTGAGCTTTCGAAAGCTGAAGCTTTGTCGAGTGAGCAATTGTAAGCGAAGGTGTTTGTGGATAGAGGGGTGGAGGTGTTGGCGGAGATGGAGGCGCCGGAGATGGTCCGAAACGCCGTCGTTTGAGAGTCTTCTAGGGATTGGGTTTTGTCGGGGGGTATGTAGCAGAAGGAGTGGCCCAATCCCTCGTCTAAGGGGTCTGATAGACACAAAGCGACGTCGTTTCTACGCCGGGAAATCTCTCCGGCGTCTCCGGCGAAACAGAGACCCATCTTTCCTATTCCATTTCCCATTTGTTTTTTTCAAGAAACCCAAATCGAAAAACACAAAAAGCTTCAATCTTTATCTCTTTTATCACTAGAGAAGAAGAAGAAAAAAAAAAATACCCAGAGAGATTAAAAGGGTTGGGATTGAAAGATTTGAAAATTCATGGTTTGGTATTGGAGTTGAAGAAGAGAGAGAGAAATGCTGAGAGAGAAGAGAGTTGACTTTTGAGGGGTGGTGGGAGGTGGGGTGGATAAAATTAAATTTTTGGGATTTGTTAAATATTCGATGCTTTGGGGGGTTTTGGTGGGCGTTGACTATGAAAATGAAATTAAATAATAATAATAAATAAATAGTAAAATGTGTAAGTATATGTGTATGTATATGCTCCATTTTTTTCTTTTGCGTGTGGGGTTTGAAGGGGGAATGGAATAGAGAATAGTAGGAGAAAAGAATAATATTTGGATTACAAGAATAGTTATATTTGAGAACTGGAAATGCAAAGTCAAAAGGAACCTCCCACTTGTTATATTTTGTATAGTTTGCAATGTTACCCCCTAAGGTGGAATTGTGATTAGGATGCCATCATATATTATTATTTTATTAATTTTTAGTACTAAATATTTATTTTTATTGATTTTGTTTTGTAAACATTAAGTCTTTGGCCTCTTGCACATCATCATACATAATTTCTTATTGTAGTTGGTTTATTTAATTATATATTTTTTTGCAATTTAAAGAAAAATTGAACTTTATCTTAAGTATGAGTGGTTAATGAATGATATATTTCAGTATAATGACTTAATTTTGATTGTATGAACTATCCTTTTTTAATAACAGTGGAAACCGCAGTGTATTCCCTTTGGGTGCGAACTAAGTATGAATTATGGGTGACAAATCATTCGTTAAAAACACAAAAAGTACGATAACTAAAATTATCAAATTTATTTAGTTCACAAGTTAGGTATGTTAAGTTCATTAACAAATAAAACTTATGATTTTTTTGGTATTTTCTATATTTGAAACTTAAATCATATATTCTAATAAATTATCAGTAAAAATAATCAAATACAAATACTCAGTTACCAGTAAATTACTAATACAAATAATCAATTATCGCTAATTAAAAAATTATCGGACCTTATCGTGTCAGCTGATAACGGCCCAAATACGATAAATCTTAGCTAAAACCCTATAATTTCATATCGTATTTGTGTCGATCAATCGTGTTTTGCTTCAAATTGCCACTCTATGAATATTTACTTTTACTAGTATATTGAATTGTTTTTGATACTTGGTTGAGATTTTTTTTCCCATAACTTATAAATGAATATGAGTGGTT
Source organism: Rehmannia glutinosa (assembly GCA_016081115.2). Taxonomy (NCBI): domain Eukaryota; kingdom Viridiplantae; phylum Streptophyta; class Magnoliopsida; order Lamiales; family Orobanchaceae; genus Rehmannia; species Rehmannia glutinosa. Next base: position 81,438,196 of record CM071931.1, on the reverse strand, counting down.
GACGAAATTTGGGGAAGCCAACTTGTATTTTATAATGTTGATCAACATTTTTATAATTGAAATGTGTGATCTTGTTATTGAACCGGTTCAACCATTTTGTCCTAACCGTTGTCACAAAAATTGACTATATCTTTTGTTATATAATATAAGATGATAGTGTAATAAATTAATAATATTGTACCAATTAAATTGAAAGTAAAAGTATTTCCATAAACCTCCTTTAAAATTTCCTAGCTACTTTGTTCAGTATTATTTATAATATAGTTAATTTAAATCTTTTCAAGTCAATGGTTCTTTTTTTTCTCTATTGTGACTGTCATTATGTGCTTCCCACTCATTTTGGATGTGAGAAATTATTAGCATATAAAGTAAGACCACAATCTCCTATTTTGCAACATTTATTATTATGTCTACATCCCTTTTGTTTCACCTCCACAACTTATACACCAGCCACAAATTTAGTTGACAAATTATATATAATTCATATCATATTTGGTCGTGTACAGTCAAAATACATAGTAAATGTGATTATATCTATCTTGTGATGATTATTTTGATGATTTGATCAAACTATGTAACAATTATATATAATTTTTCCTAAATAAATTGTTTTTCCTCAACCCCGTCGAACATTTTGAAAAATGACCTCATTTTTTCGTCGAGGATAGTAAGAGGGGACCAGATTTTTTGTTCCATTTTTTGTTCCACTGAACGAATAACAATTAATTGAGCCCTATTACTTCTTTTATAATATGGTGCTATAAATTCTATCCTATCCCATATTAAATGTGTGAATATCCATCCACCCAAAAGATTCTACAGTTTATACTTGTTGGGATAAAAATGCGGCATCTATATGAAAAAGGATAAAAGAGATAAATGAAAATGCCATAAATGCAATTTTCCTTAGCCCCCATCAAAAAACACACTTTTCTCGTTGGAAAATAATACAATCTGCAATTCAAACAAAAAAAAAACAACTAAATGATATATCCAACGAAGACTAGTTTTATTTCTTTTTCTTTTTCTATATTTCACAAAGCATAAAATTCATATAACTACATGTTTAAATTCCAATAAATAAATGACTGATTTGATTGGTTTTGACCCGACAAATGATTTTTTAGATTTTAATTAACCTCCAAATAAATCGCACCAATCACTAATTTGCTATGGGAGTAGTCTAGTTTTATTTTAAATACATAGTAATTGAAGACCACTTGCCATGAAAAAAACAAATAATAATAATAATAATAATAATAATAATAATAATAATAATAATAATAATAGTAGTAGTAGTAGTAATAATCTATATCTATATATATATAATAGCGAAGTCCGGAAAAAAATTCCCGCTCTTTTTGCTTATTATATTAGGAAAGAAGCCTAAACATTATAAATGGTAATTATTATAAATTATAAATTGTTATATTATGAATGTATTATAAGAAGATCATTGTAATATAAATATCATTGTATTATAAGACGTGTATTATAAATGGTAATTTTTTCACCATAATTATATGAAATAAAGCTAAATATCGTTTTTCTTTCTTCTACATATCTTCATCACTTTTATTTGTTTCAATACATATCTTCATCACTTTTATTGTTCTTCTACATAACTTCATCACTATTCTCATATTGTTAATCCTAAATTTAAAGCCTAAACAACAAATATGGCTTCATCTTCACGTTCCCCTCTATTTCAGTTTTCATTATGTGTCGCGCCAACACCGACAATATTGAACTTGAATACATCAATAAGGAAGAGTTTTTATATACACTATATTGTAGATTTATACGGACAAAATTTGGTGAGTTTTTTTTTTAATTTTTGATAGTTTTGTTTATTTTTTTTTAAGTTGTTTTTTCTATGATTTGTTTGTTATTATTACTCATGATAACATATTTTTTGTTACATTCGTTGTATTTTACGTAATTATTGAGATGTTTTTATAGACGCTTCTATATTGTTTTTATTCCTTATATTGTATTATTTTTATATACACTATATTTTTTTATTTTATGTTATTTTCTGTTACATTCCATATATTGTAGATTTTTTAAGTTATTTTTATTCTGTTTTCATTTTTAAGTGTTATTCTTGATAGAAACTTCGATATTGTTTGCTTTTTAAGTAATTATTGCATTGTTACATTCTTTGTTACCAGTATTTTAATATGTCCCCCATTTTCTCGGCAAGAAAAAAAATAGAAAACAAATAAATTAAACATCTACCTCCTTATTGTAATGACTTCTTATATTGTCCAATTAGAAATTCATTACAAATTATAATTATATCAAATTTTTTGTATCAACATCTTCCATGCAAATTAATGATCAATTCTATATATATCTAATAGCATAAATCGGGAATAAAAAATTTTCGCCCATTTTCACTTGCTAAATTCGGAAATTATTTTGCTGCAAAATTATAACCGTAGATCTTGAAAAATATTGAATATTAATATTGAAATTATATATATATATATCCTAAAAATATACTCAAATAAATCATATCAACACAATCTGTCATTTAACAAACATTCTCTGATTTGTTGCTAATTAACTTTCCACATCATCAATAAATTTAGCCTAATTATAGGAAAATATAGTCTTGAAAGAAAATCTAACTTATTTTTCTTAAGTTAAAAAATGTTGATTTAATGATCAAAAGGAAATATTTAAAATAAAATTTGAAGATGGATATTGTTTCGCGGCATACGATTTTGTAACAAAAAGTAGAATACTTATATTATATATTTTTGAAAAAAAATCTAGATATGTTAGCCAAATTCATTATCATAAATATGGATAAAATACTTAATATTGATTAATGTTCATAAATTAGAAAACAAATTATGGTTTTTATGCAATTTTTTATTATTTTTCTAAATCCTAATTTATATCATATATTGATCTTTTCTATAAACAATTCCGTTAATTATTCTTAACTATATCATTTTTTTCTATGTTTTCTATAATTAATCCCATAATTATTGTCAATTCAATTTAGAAACATGATTAGTTTCATAGTTATATCATAGAAATTAATTCCTTATTATTATTAATTTAATCTATTTATTCTATATAGTCTGTTCGGCTAATTGTTGTCAATTATATCAAAGCATAAGATTTATTGTTAATTATACCAAAACATAGATTTTTACAATTGATTTGTCCAAAATAAATCAAGTGATTTGTTTGCAGATTTGCCTAATCAAAGCACAATCAGTTTTGGATAATAAATAAAACATGCCCGCTTTATGAGAATTTTTGAATTGATTTGTCCAAAAATTTGTATGTTATTATCGATTTCTTGCTAATTCACTTTTCACATCATCAATCTATTTAGCCAAATTATAGGAAAAATTAGTCTTGAAATAAAATTATTTTATTTATTTAAATTTATAAACTACTGCTTTAATAATCAAAAGAAAATATTTAAAAATAAAATTTGGAAGTCGGATATTATTTCAATATACGATTTTGTAACAAATTTAGAAGGTTTATATTATATACTTTTGAAAAACAATCTTGATATGTTAGCCAATTTCATTATCATAAATATGGATGAAATACTTTAATATTCATAAATTAGGAAAACAATTATAAATTCATATGCAATCTTTGACAACAGCTGATTCAGTCTAACTATTATGCTGCTATAATGGGTATTATATTACGAAACGAACAATATATTTTTTTCCATTTATTATACCAAAAGATGCCAAAAATTAAATACACGGATTACCATAACAATTATTTATGGTCAGTGTAGCTCATCTATATCTATATATATATAATATCAAAAATCTGAAATTTTTCACCCATTTACACTTGCTGAATTTGTAAATAATTTTATAATGAAATCCTAATTGTATATCTTGCAATCTATTTAAATGAAAATCTTGAACACTAATATTTTTATTAATATATCTAATATCCTGAAAACATACATAAAATACTCAAATCCATACAATCCATCACTCAACAAATCATCTGATTTCTTACCAAATCACTTCCATATCATCAATCAATTTAGCGAATTATTTTTGGACAAATCAATCCAAAAATTATCCTAACGGCGTTTTGTTATTAAGAGTTCCCCCACGTTGATCGATCATTTGTCTTGTTGCAGAAAGTAGCCCATTATAAAATGTTTGGACTTGCATCCAAATAGGTAGGCCATGGTATGGGCATTTCCGCAACAATTCTTTGAATCTCTCCCAGTGTCGCAAGGTCTCGTCATCTTCGAGTGAATGAAGAGATTTCATTCCTCAATCGTGCGATTTTGGCGGTGGAAAATATTTCAAAAGGAACTTTTCGCCATGATGTTCCACGTTGTAATCGTTCCTTTGGCAAAGTATTTAGCCATTGTTTAGCCCGGCCCCTAGAAGAGTAAATGGGAATAGGCGTAAACGGATGGCATCATCGTGAGACCCCATTTATTTTGAATGTATCGCAAATTTCAAGGAAATTCGCGATATGATTATTGGATCTTCGTCCAGAGCCGTCGAATTGAACAAATTGTTGCACCATTTGAATGACATTCGGTTTGATTTGAAATTATTGGTCGCAATGGTGGGCCTTACAATACTAGGACGATGTGCCGTCCATAGACGGCTTGGCGTAGTCGTACATGGTTCTTTGTTGTTCATCCGCCATATCGGGATCCTTGCTTTCGTTAGTATCCTCTCGTGGTTCTGCATCTTAATACTTTCCTACGTTGTTTTCTGGCGGTCTCGCGCTTCCAAATTCGGCGACGAGTAGGCATGCAATCGTAGTAAACAAGGAGGATAAGTATAATCCAAGACTTACAAAGATAGATATCTAGAAAGACAATTGATGAAAATAAAAAAATGATTAAATTAACAAAAATAAGGTGTTCTTAATATTACAATCCCGACAACGGCGCCAAAAACTTGATGGCTCAAAAGCTACCTTTAAAACCGTAGGCAAGTGCACCTATCGTTTTATAGTATAGATTATTGAGTACCGAGTGTCATTCCACGAGGATTGTAAGTACTAATAATTACCGTCTTTTTGTTATTTAATCTAACAATTTTTTGAGTTTTTGTTTGATGAAAAAGGAAAACAAATTATAAATTGTAAAAATGAAGGAAGATTTGTAAAATAAGAAATCAAGAGATAGAAATGTGTTTGAATGTAAATCCCTCTAGAATGTTTTTGTGATTTGACAAGTTAAAAATACAACCATAAGCCCTTAAGCAAAAACCAACCTCTTTTAATAAAATCTCATGTCTTGTGGATAGTAGAAATTCCCAATTTAAGTTAAACCTTTCTCAAGGCGAAAAACTTCTAATCTCAAGTTGATTAATCAAATCTCTTTCTAGTTAAAACCCCAAGACAAAGATTATAACGATTTGTGAATTCCCATATTAGGTTTGACCTTAATCCGGAAGATTTATGTCGTCCCTATATCTAGGATTGCATGCAACTCTTTTCACTTATATAGGTTCTATTTCACCATGAATCTATCGATTTCCGGATGAAAATAAACTTCAAATCAATATGCGCATATATCAATTCGAATGAACGAAGCATAATATAAGTGAATCATACAAAATATGAAGATTTTATTAAAAACGTACACACCTTAATCACAAATCCATTCTAGAGTTCATTACATTCAAACACTAGGAGTTTTAGCTACACATGCTTTTGACACAAGAATAAATTACACAAGAAGATGTAAACATTGTAGACATGGTGTATTTATCTTTATCAAAATCTCAATTGACTTGATGATGTTGCTCCAAGCCTTCTTCCCCAATGTTGCCTCAAGCTTACTCCTCCAAGACCCCTTGATCCCAACTCTACTTAATGAAATGAATACAATGAATATTTTCGAGTATCTAATGAATGCCTCTCCCAACTTCAACCCTTGGCTTTTATAGGCAACCAATACATTGATAGTACTCTCTTTTGTTAAACAATTGCCTCCATTTTCCTTGTTGGTTGGTGAATTCTTGTATTCAAGTGATGAGGAGGGGACATGGAGACATGTTTCACAAAATAGGGTGTTAAAAGTGTACAAAAGTGGCCAAAATGGGTTGGTTGGTGAGTTTTCCCAAATTCCGCAAAGAAAAGTTGCAAAAAGAGGTCCTGGACACGCGTGTTGGCAAGACGCCAGGCCGTGCTACACAAAATTTTCTCAAGAAATGCGACATGGCCGTGTTGTCCAACACGGTCGAGCCATGTTGTACGACACTAATACGGTCGTGTTATGCGACACGGCCGGCCGTGTTCGGGCTGTTTTGCAAAAATTTCGAGTTTTTAGCTCCCGTGAACACGACCGTGTTGCCCGACACCCCGCCCGTGTTGGACCAAAAAGTCCCCGAAATGACGCAGCGTTTGGCTTGGAATTTCGAGCGTTTTTGCATGCTTAAACTCCCGGTATGTTTTGACATGAATCCATGGTCCGAAATTCACCAAAATTGGCCCCAAATGGTCAATCTACATCAATAAAAGCACCTCGGAGTAATATGAACTATGTACAATCAAAAATTTATAAAACTAACAATAAAATAACTCGAATACTACTCAAATATACACATAAAACATGCATAAAAAGACCCTTATCAAACCACCTCCAACTTTGAACTTTGCTTGTCCTCAAGCAAAACATTATATCAAAAAAGGGATTCGATAAATCACAACATACAAAGATGATTTTTTTCAACATATTGAATATAAGTAGTCAAGTTCTTAGCCTTCTCAACCCGAATTAACCATTAAGTAAAAACATAGTTTTGTAAAACGATCATTGTCAAGAAAGACTATATATATCGGCAGGCATTATTCGGGACTTGAAATCATCACTCCACAAATACTGATAGTTATGAACAACTTCAATTCAATAACGCCATGAAAATACAAGAATTCAATAGATCATTGTAGTTAGCTTACTAGTCATATAACCAAGCTTCTTGAACTTTATTGGTATGAGAAGTCAAGGAGTATTCATTCTCCTCTTTTTTTTTCGTTCCCTTTTTTTTTTTTTTTTGGGACCTTTCGAGATATGCTTCCACTAGGTTTATATTTTGAATTTCTGTTCAAACACTCCTAGGGTGGTTTTCCATACTCATATTCGTGTCGCCGTTTTACGTAAAAGACAAACATGGGGCTCATGAATGCTCCTAGTTACTAAGCAACAACAAATAGAGGAGTATAACCTCAATTGGTCCGTTTTTTTTTTTTATTCGGAAGCTTGGTTTAACAACTAGTTAACCACTACTAAATCATGAGTTCTCGGAAGTTCATAGCACTAAGTATCGTCGTATATGCCTTAACACATCAAGTATTTATGGTGTTGGAAATCTCGTCAAAATTTAGCCCGCATCCACGTCAATCTATCCTAGACAATCAATTGCTTCACACTGAAAGCACAAATTAACAAGTTAATATAGGTATAATTGGGCCAAGTTATTGACTAGCAAATACTCAATTTGTTAAAAAAATCACATCTCTTGAAAACAAACACACAAGCATTCGAAAATGTTATTGTACCCACCTCCAACTTTAAGATTCACATTGTCCTCAATGTGAAAGAAAGAAATGGACAAACACACACAAAACACTCAAAAAAAAAAAACAAAGAAATTAGAATGATATAAAAGAGGTGGAAAAAAAGAAAAATACGACCTTACTACAATAGTGGAATCGGTGTTGAGCGACCATTGGGTTGTTTTGGTACGGGACCTTCAACGGCATCGTCATACCTAATCAAAGTTAAGCAACACACAACTCGAATACCGTGAAATCTCAAATATTCCCAATTAGGACAAGCAAGAAGAAGCTCAAGAGTTTTTTTTTATTTATGATTTGAAAATGACTCTAAGGACTTGTGATTATTTTGAAAGAAAATAAAATAAAATAAAAATAAACGAAAACAATTGCACACAAACATCGGGTTGCCTCCGGGTAGCGCTTTAACGTCGTATAGTTTGGACCATTTCACCTAAATGTGAAGATTTAATCGGGCGGAGCTTGAACTTATGAAAAATTTATCTCTTTGAACAACATCGTCACCGTGATCGATTTTCGAACAATTGACCTTCATGGTCCTATTTTTTCGCATGTTATTCTCAAAATGGGATTCATCCGGGGAACTTTTGCACATTGAACATCACATACTTTCAAGGATTTATTAGAAGACATATCAATCAAAGAATCATTTATCCTTGTTTCAATTATAGGAAAACAAGTATCATTTATAGGATTTCTCAAAGGAATTTTAAAGATAACGTGTTCACCCCTACTCTCAAAGTAAGCTTTCCATCATGCACATCAATGAGAGATTTAGCGGTAGCCAGGGACGCCCTAGAATTAAGGGAACTTTATATCATCATGCATGTCAAGAATAATAAAATCAATGGGAATATGAATTTATCAATCTTAACTAGCACATCTTTAACAATACCTCTACAGGATGTTTAATCGATTTATCGGCTAATTGAATGTCCATCCTAATAGGTTTAAGTTCACTTAATTCCGCATGCTTGAATGTTTCATAAGACATCACGTTGATACTAGCTCCTAAGTCGGCTAGTGCCCTATCAACAGTAAACCATCAATTGTGCAAGGAATAATAAAGCTTCCCCGGATCATTAAATTTTTGTGGTAGTTCATTGGAAGGACATTTATCATTCAATTGCACATTTGATAATTTGTTAAGCTTATTTTCACTAGGAATGATGTCATTAAGATCCCTAACATGCTTTGAAGGAGGGTCAACAAATGGAATATTAGTATGTAATTGCTTGAATGACTCAAGGCACTTACCAAATTTGTCCTCCTTTCTATCTTCTTCAGATTAAACTCCGGTAAGGGATCTTGGGCTTGTATTCGACGACCACCTTTTTCATGGGATTTTCTTCGTGCCGCCGTCCTCCACATATTTCGCATGGTGGTGTTGGCATAATCATGATCATATGGAAAAGCGATGGTGATTGCCTTTACGTGCTCCCAGGTTTGGCTCGGTGTTACCCGGCAAACTTCCTTGTGGCCTTTCGAAATCATCTTCGCAACCGCCTATTTGGTTTTCAGTTATGGATAGATGCCTCTTGATTTCTCAAGGATGTTTCCACCGCTTGGAATCGGGTATCTGTTGATAGCACAAACTTTGTTATAAGATCTTCCAAGTTAGGTTTACCTTGATTTGGCCGAGATCCCGGAGACGTGTGTAGATCGATTGGGATTAGGTCGTGGTTGGCCTTGATTTCCCCAACCAAAATTAGGATGTTGTCGCCACCCAGGATTATATGTGTTCTTTGTAAGGATTACTTGGGTAATTTCGCCTTGATTCCCAACGTAATTAGCATGTTCGGCGTGAGGTATTGTGTGTGGGGAGTCTTGATGATTATGCAATCCGCCGCAAGTTTCACAAGATAAAACGTGCGGTGGTGGTGGTTTAGGAGCTAGATCGCTAGATCGTCGATCTTTTGGGTCAAAGCTTCGACTGTGCGGCTAGTGTAACCACCTTTGATCTCCGCATTATAAACACCAACCGACTGTTAGTTTTACCTCGTATGGATTGCCATTGGTAGCCATTCATGGCCATTCCTCAATCAAATCCTGAGCGGCTTAGGCATTTTGTTATTAAGAGTTCCCGCCGCCAGATTGAGATCGATCATTTGTCTTGTTGCGAGAAAGTAGCCCATTATAAAATGTTTGGACTTGCATCCAAATAGGTAGGCCATGGTGTGGGCATTTCCGCAACAATTCTTTGAATCTCTCCCCAGTGTCGCTGAGGTCTCGTCATCTTCTTGAGTGAATGAAGAGATTTCATTCCTCAATCGTGCAGTTTTGGCCGGTGGAAAATATTTCAAAAGGAACTTTTCGGCCATGATGTTCCACGTTGTAATCGTTCCCTTTGGCAAAGTATTTAGCCATTGTTTAGCCCGTCCCCGAAGAGTAAATGGGAATAGGCGTAAACGGATGGCATCATCAGAGACCCCATTTATTTTGAATGTATCGCAAATTTCAAGGAAATTCGCGATATGATTATTTGGATCTTCGTCCGGTAGGCCGTCGAATTGAACAAATTGTTGCACCATTTGAATGACATTCGGTTTGATTTTCGAAATTATTGGTACCGTGATGGGCCTTACAATACTAGACGAGCGATGTGCCGTCCATAGACGGCTTGGCGTAGTCGCATATGGTTCTTTGTTGTTCATCCGCCATATCGGGATCCTTGCTTTCGTTAGTATCCTCCTCGTGGTCTGTACTAATACTTTTCCTCGTGTTGCTACCAGGCGGTCTCGCTTCCAAATTCGGCGATGAGTAGGCATGCAATCGTAGTAAACAAGGAGGATAAGTATAATCCAAGACTTACAAAGATAGATATCTAGAAAGACAATTGATGAAAATAAAAAAATGATTAAATTAACAAAAATAAGGTGTTCTTAATATTACAATCCTTTAACGGCGCCAAAAACTTGATGGCTCAAAAAGCTACCTTTAAAACCGTAGGCAAGTGCACCTATCGTTTTATAGTATAGATTATTGAGTACCGAGTGTCATTCCCACGAGGATTGTAAGTACTAATAATTACCGTCTTTTTGTTATTTAATCTAACAATTTTCGAGTTTTTGTTTGATGAAAAAGGAAAACAAATTATAAATTGTAAAAATGAAGGAAGATTTGTAAAATAAGAAATCAAGAGATAGAAATGTGTTTGAATGTAAATCCCTCTAGAATGTTTTTGTGATTTGACAAGTTAAAAATACAACCATAAGCCCTAAGCAAAAACCAACCTCTTTTAATAAAATCTCATGTCTTGTAGACCGTAGAAATTCCCAATTTAAGTTAAACCCTTTCTCAAGGCGAAAAACTTCTAATCTCAAGTTGATTAATCTGAAATCTCTTTCTAGTTAAAACCCCCAAGACAAAGATTATAACGATTTGTGAATTCCCATATTAGGTTTGACCCTAATCCGGAAGATTTATGTCGTCTATATCTAGGATTGCATGCAACTCTTTTCACTTATATAGGTTCTATTTCACCATGAATCTATCGATTTCCGGATGAAAAATAAACTTCAAATCAATATTGCGCATATATCAATTCGAATGAACGAAGCATAATATAAGTGAATCACACAAAATATGAAGATTTTATTAAAAACGTATACACCTTAATCACAAATCCATTCTAGAGTTCATTACATTCAAACACTAGGAGTTTTAGCTACACATGCTTTTGACACAAGAATAAATTACACAAGAAGATGTAAACATTGTAGACATGGTGTACTTATCTTTATCAAAATCTCAATTGACTTGATGATGTTGCTCCAAGCCTTCTTCCCCAATGTTGCCTCAAGCTTACTCCTCCAAGACCCCTTGATCCCAACTCTACTTAATGAAATGAATACAATGAATATTTTTCGAGTATCTAATGAATGCCTCTCCCAACTTCAACCTCGCTTTTATAGGCAACCAATACATTGATAGTACTCTCTTTTGTTAAACAATTGCCTCCATTTTCCTTGTTGGTTGGTGAATTCTTGTATTCAAGTGATGAGGGAGGGGACATGGAGACATGTTTCAAAGCAAAATAGGGTGTTAAAAGTGTACAAAAGTGGCCAAAATGGGTTGGTTGGTGAGTTTTCCCAAATTCCGCAAAGAAAAGTTGCAAAAAGAGGTCCGGACACGCGTGTTAGCAAAGACGGCCGGCCGTCTTTGCCGCACAAAATTTTCTCGAAGAAATGCCTCGACATGGCCGTTTGTACGACACGGCCGTGTTGTACTGTTTCTGTTGTTATGCGACACGGCCCGTGTTATACGACACGGCCAGGCCGTGTTCGGGTCATTTTCGCAAAAATTTCGAGTTTTTAGCTCCGGCGGAACACGGTCGTGTTGCCCGACACCCCCGCCCGTGTTGGACCAAAAATGCCCCGAAATGACGCGTTTGGCTTGGAATTTCGAGCGTTTTGCATCCTTAAACTCCCGGTATGTTTTGACATGAATCCATGGTCCGAAATTCACCAAAATTAGCCCCAAATGGTCAATCTACATCGATAAAAGCACCTCGGAGTAATATGAACTATGTACAATCAAAAATTTATAAAACTAACAATAAAATAACTCGAATACTACTCAAATATACACATAAAACATGCATAAAAAGACCCTTATCACAAAGTGTGAAGTATTTATTTTTTTAACAATACAAGTTTAATATGAAATATATGTTTCACAAGTTTATAAATAAAACTGTTTATAGAAAGATAGAATGTGTGTGAGATAGAGAGGATATATTCAATAGTAATATAGAGATAACCATAGATTGAGATAAATACAAACAAGTTGACATTTAAGTTTATATTTTAAAAAAGAATTTTGATAGAATTTTTTTATTTTTATTTACCTTATATGCACATTATTCTTAAAAATAAAGTAATAAATACCACCTCATGTTAGTAAGTATTTTTATTATAAAATTAACAATAATATTAAAATTAAAATAAACAAATACACTTTCAAAATAATATATACGTGCAACGCACGGGTGAATTACTAGTAACAATAATAATAAGAGCAAGTCTCTTGTGAGACGGTCTCACGGATCTAAATCCGTGAGACGGACCTCTTAAGGCTCCGTCTTGAGAACATGAATCATGAAAATAAATTTAAAAATAATAATGAACCATGAAGAAACAAAAATAAACCCTAAAAACATGAACCATGAAGAATAAACCCGAAAAACAAAAATAAATCCAAAAAATAAAAAATAAACCCTAAAAAAACTAAAAATCCGAAAAATCCAAATCAATTAAAAATAAACTCAAGAAACAAAATAAATCCTAAAAAAACACATAAGAAAAATAAAATCTGAAAAAAAAACCTTTAAAACTTTGTGTAAGGGCTCCGTCTTACGGATCTAAATCTGTGAGACCGTCTCACGCAAGTTTTTGCCTAATAATAATATTAGTAATAATAAATATGCATTAAACATACGCGTGACTTTTACCGTGGCTTGACTTTGAGGAAGCTTCATTTAGTTTAAGAACTTTAAATTTTGAATGAGGAAAAAAAAAACTATACATACAGAGACCCGAATCACAAGGCATGGTCTCAGCTCTTAGGTGGTGGGATTGAGTTTTATGGCATTTGACTTTCAATTAATTTTCTAAAGGCAAAAATTTGTGTAAGCTGATGGCAAGGTGGTACGGGTAATACTTTTAATTCACGGTGCTACGAGAAATACTTTTAATGTAAAAAGTGATATTTTGTCTGAATACACTAAAATTAAGTGTATTCATATAAAATATTACTTTTTACACTAAAAGTGTTATTTTTTACACTAAAATTGTCACTTTTTATACTAAAAGTGCAATTGGCCGTCAAATCTTAGTGATATTTTTTATTTTTTTTTTTAATAAATAGAAATATATAAAAGAAAGAAAAAAGTCCTGATCACAAATCGATCAGGTAGCAAATGAAAGAAAATGTTAAAATTCATAAAAAGAAAACAACAAAAATAACTTAAAAATATAATTTAAACGAATGACGTCTATTTCTAGAAGATCTTCGAATGGCAAAGTTAGTTATTTTTTGAAGACATGCTCGAAAGATCTTGATGGTTTAATGTAGTCATGGAATATCTACCACGATCCACGTAGCCATAATTGTCATAGATTTCAGAGCTTCTGAAGAATCATGTGTGACCGTCTTATAAGAGACCTGCTATTTTCTAAATTCATCATAACTTTGTTTAAATAAGTTACTAAGTTTAAACTCATATGGGTGTTTGACTATTTCTTATTTAAAATAGTAAGGAAAGCAATTGAAAAGTTATCAGAACGCTTTGGTGGATGCTGAAAACTCCAGAGAATTTGTAATATTATCACATTTAATGCATGACATTTTAATGGCAGAGATTTTGTTCAACTCTAGTGTTAATTTTCACACGTGATGTCACACTTGGGGAAAAAGTATGCCAAATATTTCCACTTAGAATGAGGTGTTTTTTTAATTCATTCAAAAGAAAAAAATTATCAACAAAATGCTTTTTTTGTTTCGTTATTAGCTTATGTATTATTATCACTTGAATTTACGAATTTGTAACAGAAAATCAATTGTTCAACTTCAATGTGATCATGCTTACAACATAACTAAGTCATTAAAAGTGCCAAGATTGTATCTTCTTCCCCCTTTCTTCCCAATATGGATGAGGAACGTGATTTTCATTGTTTTTAGTCTCTTTTTATGAATAAGTTTTTTTTAGTACATGTCTGTAGAAGGGAGATGTGATAGGAGCCGAACACCAGACATCTAGTTTGGGTTTGAGAGTCTTAACACTTAATCACTCGACCTCTATGATATGAATAAGTTTGTCCTCATAGACCACATTTGTTTGTTCCCAATACGAGAGTTTTGTTTATCCCCAATAATTGGTTTTTATTTCAGTTAAATAAGTTATCTTGTCAGATTTTGTTTATAAGATTTAAATGAGTCATTACCCGATGATTAGTGACATAACTGAGACCAATTTAATTGGTAAGTGTTTTGTCCAACACCCCCGTTACGATTTTTTAATTCTACGGATTAATTAGATCGGTCTAGGTTTATAATTTTGTTTTAGATATGTATAGATTTTCTTCGTTTTAGATTAACAAAAAAGCAATATTTAATTTGTCTAGGTAATGATATATTTGACCAATTTACTCAACAAAATTTATATAATCAATATATTATGTATCTCTAATTTATTCTTCAAAGTAAGCAATTAATTTTTTTGTAATCAATAGCAATCAAATGCACAAAGAACACCTATTGTACGATTAGCAAAATCAATAGTTTTGTTGACTTGGCCAGCTATAGCAAATTGCATATTTGCACCATTCACAAATCACACCTTGACTTTTGAAAAGTCTGTGGGTCAAATTGCACAAAAAGGAAATAGCTTGCCTAAAAAAACAATTCGACAGCTTTTTTTTTGGTACGAATAAATATTTTAAATTTCAATTAGCATATATTCCACGAGCCCAAATACGTAGCTAGCTAAATAATTATATACAATACAAAATGAAGTCAAATCTACTATACTTACGATTAATTGAAAATATATTGATAAGTAGGGGCGTCGATTTTTGATACTACATGATAACCCGACACGAATCTAATACGAATTTAGCAGATACATGTACAACCCTTAGACCATCTCCAACCCATAACTTCAAATTTGGTGTAAAAATTACACCAAATTTGATGTTTTAGTGTAATTTTGTCAAAACCATCTTCAACCCATTACACCAAATCTCACACCAAATGAATATTTTATTCTTTCTTTTTTTCATTTTATAGTAAGCAAATTTATGTATTTATACAATTATTTTATTTACTTATAGTTTATTATTGTTAATGTAATTAACTAAAAATATATATTTAATTAATATTAAATTAATTAATTATATTAAAAAAATATTACAATTAATATTAGCATATCTTTAGTTTAAATTATCATTGTTTGTTAATAATTATTATTTATAGAAAATATTAATTAATTATTAGAACCATATTATATAAATTAATTATATATAAAATGAGGATATAATTGTAATTTAAATTTGAAACAGAAGAGAATTGGAAGGCAAATGGGGGATATTGTATTACACCAAATTTGGTGTAGTGTTTAGAGTTGGGTTGGAGATGCTTTTTTGCATATTTGGTGTTATAGTGTGGTATTTGAAGTTGGGTTGGAGTTGGCCTTTTAGGAGTTAGGAGGTTTGGTCAAAATCAGGCCGGACACAGTTAACACGAGAAATAAATAGGTTAGGTCAGATCGAGACTCGCGTATGACACGATTGACCTATTTAACCCATTTAATTTTAGAGTGACATATTATTTCATATTTTGTGATATTTTAGTTGGTTATATGATGATGAACAAATTATTTAATGCATTTTCTAATAATTTAATGTATTTTTTATTTGTAATTTTAGCTTTTTCTATATTTTTTTCGTGTCAACTTTAAATTATATATGTATTTCGTATCGGGCGGGTTATCGTGTCATAAACGGGTCGTGTTCGTGTCAAACATGTAATATCCGTGACGTAATACGCACCTACTAACACAAAATACGATACGATTGACACTCTATTGATAAGTACCATAAAAACATGCTTGCATTATCGCACAAAGTCATAGCTGATTTCAATGAAATTATGAAATTATTTTAGCCCATTACGCGTGCAATTTTCAATTTCAGATTGTAAAAGTCTTTGAAAATAACAGTGGTGTTATTTTTCTTGATATCACGCGCATAGAATTCTCATGAATGAATGATGGTAAAATTCCCCTTCTCTCTACCCAAAAAGAAACAAACCTTAATATTCTCCCTTCTTCCCTCCCTCACCTATCCCAAACCGCCCCCTCCCTCCCTTCCCTTCCCCCCCTCTCCTCCTCCTCCTCCTCCTCCTCCTTCCCTTATCCCCTCCCCTTCCCAACCATGTTTCATGATGGAGCAATGAAGGTATATCCTCATGCGTTATCCAGGAGGTGATCGGTTTTTCCGATCGAGAGTAGAGGCAAGTCGAAGGTCGGAGCTACAAAGAGGAGAGTTGGAGCCGGTAGGTGATGGGTTGCCGGTTGCATGTTGAAGATCGGGTGAGGGAGAGACATTTTTCTTTTCCTTTTTTTCGATTTTTCTCGTTTTTTTTCTCGCTTTTTTTTTTTTTTTTACCGGTTGATTTGCGAAACTCGTAGGCGGTCGGTAATTTCGGGCTTGCGTGCGTGTAGTAGCTCGTGCGGATTTGTTCGAGTTGGGTAGTCTCCTTCATGAGTGCCTTAGTCCTCCTTTCTCGGAGGTGGTTTAGTTTCCTTTGGAGTTCTTAGTTTTTATTTGTTTTTTAGTAGTTTCTTGTTTTGCTCCTCGAATTACGGTGGTTTTACCTCTCGTGACGGAGTTCTCCCCTGACATGTATCAATGTATGTATGTTCAAGGTGGCCATTTGCTACTGGGACAAGTGTAAGTTTATTTGAGAATGAATATATTTCTATCGTTTTGAAAAAAAAAGAATGATGGTAAAATTTGATTATAAAACTTTTGCATAACATATATTCCTTAATAAATATTATTTTTTAATTAAGATTTTACAAAAGGAAACAATGCGCAGTCCTTATTATATATGATCCTTTTAAAAAATTGTATTATTACAGAAGAAATATATAGTACTTAAAATTATTAAAGAAATTGTAGGCCGTGGCCTGCAAAATACTGAATCTTCAGTATTGGAATATATATCTTGGTCAAATTAAAAGTATCAATATTCAACTTAGGTGGCCTAAAATTTATGCTCGTACATTTTTTTGAGCATTATATTTCAATTTTCACATTTTGATCCAATTTTAGTGTGCTCAAATGGGTATTATGACAAATACTATCTTAAAGTCCAATCCAGCTTCACCATTGTGGGCTTGTGGCATGGTTAAGACATCAACTCGTTTCTTCATGGCCCATTTGCAATAGGCCCAAATAAAATAATTCCTCCCAAACCCAACACATGACACACACACTTCCTATAGGGCCGTAGGCTTTGTTTAACAAAACACTCTTACGGCATGATTGATATGAATGAATGAAATTAGGTTGGAATAGAATAATATTAGGAATGAAATGATGTAGTATTACTATTCTTATGATTGGCATGTACAAGGAATGGAGAAATGAATGAATGACGATTTTTTACTTGATTTAAACATCTTGATTAGTAATTATAAATTAATGATAGTAATTGAGAAAAATAATTTTAAAGTATCAAATTCTCTTAAATAAGATTTTTAAATAAATTTTATTAAATATGTTATTCGTAAATTGATATAAGATTATTTTAATGTGTGCTAAATCAAGTAATATATATATATATATAGATTTATATCTATGATATCAAAATATTTTATATAATATTTTTTAGGGATAATTACAAAAACACCCTGAGATTTTGGGCTAATTATAAAAAACCCTAGAGATGCCCATTAGGGTTGATTATGTGTCAAATTTAAGGGGGTAAAGTATTTTTATAAATATCTAGGGGTTTTGATATTTTTTTTGCTTATGAATGGGAAAAATGTAAGACATAATCAAACCTCAAGGGTTTTTTTTTTGTAATTTTAAAAAATCTAGGGTTTTTATGTAATTATCCAAAACCTCATGGGTATTTTTATAATTATCTCTATTTTTTATAAGAAAATATAGAAAATTAACAAAAGAAATATATATCAAAATTTTGATTTAACTATTGAATATTGATAGAAATTGACTATGATTTATTTAAATATTAAATATAACTTATATTTAAATTATAAATAATTGTTTTATTTATAACACTACTTTTCAAAAAATATAGATTATATCGAACATTTTTAGTCATTTATAGAAAGATAATTTTATTAAAAATAAAATTTGAGTCATTCTTGATGATTGAGAATAGCTAAACCATGGGGGATAGGAGGAATGACCATTCCCTTACTTTTGGGAATAGGGATTCCCATGGGAATCAATATTCCCATTACTAAAGCATATCAAGCATGTGAATGAGAATAAAACAAAGAATGCTCATTCCATTCCTACTCCATTCCTACATACCAATCAATGCCGTTAGGCTTCATTTAGATGGGAGAATTTGGATTTGATGAGAGAATTTTAGAAAAATTTCAAATGACTCCAAATAATAAGGATTTTAAATCCTCCAAAATGACTATGAAAATAGCTTATAAGGATTTAAAATCCATTATAAAATGACTTCATCCAAACAACCCCAATGAACTTGTTATTATGGATTTGAAATTCTTAGTCCCAAATCCAGAAATCCAAATGGAGCCTTAAATTTTTTTTCTAGGATCAACATGTTGCATTAGAAGTTTGCACTTTCATGGCAATTGCCCTAATTTAATCACATATGAGTGTGTGTATTCACTCTCTTATTTACCCCTTAAAAAATTCTTAATAGTTTTTTGTTCATAAAAATCCGAAATTCAAAAATAATATTACAATTTTAAAAAATAATTTATATATTTCTTTAATACTATTATATGGGAATGACATGCATCATTTAATTGTCAATATTTAATTAGAAGGTTTTTGATGAGAAGTATTTTATAGTGTCAAAAATAGCTCGGCCCGATGATAGGGTAGATTGGGCTGCAATTTCACAAGGCCAAAGAAAACAAGCTTATTTAACCTGGAAAGTTGGCCTGGCACGACAAGCTGATACAATTTATTCGTATTTTTAAAATATGGGCTGAACTTTGGCTCCAACAATAGCGATCCGAAGAAATTTCGGGCCAGTCTGTCCGACCCATTTTTTCCATATTGGCTCGGTAGACCAACATCGGACCAGTCCAAGTGGGCCCATTTGACAACTATATTCATGGACGAAGCCATGTGGGGGCCAAGGGGGCACTGGGGCCCCATCAAATTTTGGAAAAAAAAGTAGGGGTATTTTGGTCGTTTCACATTTTAATTTTTTGAAAAAATAAAAAAATAGAAAAATGGGGAAAAAAAGGTCTTCAATTATATTGCATTCCTCTTTCCTATATTCATTTTTGAATCTTGAAAAATATGAGGTTTGATCATTTTTCCCTTTTGTTAAACTTTTGCACATTATTTAAGCTCCGCCATAAACACTAACTTGAACTTTTGCATTATTCTCTTGTATCTCTATTTGTCCTTTTTGGTATATTGATGTAATTTTATTTTGTTATTTATTGTTGAATATTAAGATGTGATTGAATTAATCAAATAACTTAATCAAAACTTCTGCTTTTTTGAAATTTGATGTATTGTTTTTTATTTTTATATGTGGTAGTGGACAATTGTCTACTTATGTTTTATAAAAATGAAAAATAATCATATTTTTCGAAAACATGTTGTTTAGTCATTTTGACACGGTTATACCCTTCTTGTATTCTTAGATGAGGTACTTAATTATATTTCAAAAAACTGATGCGTTGTATTTTTCGGTACCGAGTCGTGGACTGATCCCTAGAAATTGAAAAAAAAAAAAAAAAGACAAAGTGAAAATTTGAGCTCAAAAATAGGTAAAAGAAAACATGATTAAAACTATTTTTATTATGTAGAAGTGACCAAAAATTCCACGAACTCTTTTTATATTAATATTAGTTGAACCCCTTATCCGAAATTCTGGCTTCGTCGTGGCTATATTAGTAACCAAAGCCTAAAATGTTCAATTGTCCAAAAATGGATTTAACCTACAAAAGGTAGTACAAAAAATGAGTTGCAATGAATTGACAAGAAAGAAAGGCAAAAAAATACGGAAATTAGGAAAAATGAGAACCATCGGCCAGAAACAGGCGCCAAAAGTAGAAATATATAACTGCTAACCAATAAAAACGGCGACTGAAAATTCTTGAAACAGTGAAGAAAAAGTCTCTCTTCTCTCTCTCTCTCTCTCCCAATTTGGGTGCATAGCCATGGCCACAGAGCATAACATGGACATCCTACCAATTGGTTATTCTCATAAAGGTCAACCTGGTATTCTCAAACTCAACATTTCCAAATTTTTTTTGTTAAAATATAAAATATAATACATTCAATTTCCGATCTTATTAGGTATGATTTTAATCTGTTGCTGTTGCGAAATCTGCGTTTTTGTTGTATATTAAGCTTCTGATTACGATCCGATATCCTTCTCTCTTCAGAAAACAAAATGTGCAATTAGGTTAAGATTTTGGTGGGGGGTGCTTTTGCAATTATTGTTAAATTCACGATTCGAGCTTCCCAAATTGGGGAAAACATTTAATTGATTTTGCGTGAGCTGATAATATTGAATTGGCAATATGAATCAGGGCATGTTTATTATTGTGAAGCCCTTGACAGAATTTTGATGGTTGCTGAGATTGGTTGTGAGCATATTTTTTATGTGGGCAAGAAATGGGGAAGAATTTTCATCACCAAGAATCGCGTTTATCGTTGGAGAATCATAGTCCGGGATGTATGTGGGGAATGCGGGGAATACTTCACCATTTTCATCATAATAGATGGCATCATGCCAAGAAAAGGCTCCCCCGTAAGGGCCATGGTTCTGGAAAACATTCCAATGGTATGCTGCTTCAATCATGTTCCTTCTGTGTGTGTGTGTGTGTGTGTTTTCGACCCGAAAAACGAGAACATTTTATTAGATTCTGGTTTTTTTTTTATTATTTCAAATACCCTTGACATTTGTTTCTGTTTTACAAATTTCACCCTTAAGAGAGGTGCAGGTTAATACAAAGCTCAAGGTCAAAGGGGTGTTTGTAACACTTTAAGGGGGTCTTTGTAATTCTGAAAGATAATTGGTGTTTTCTGTAATTAGATTAAACCTCAGGGGTAATTGTGTAATTTTCCCTTTTTTTGTTTTCCATATGGAGAAGTATCATGGATAATATCTTACTCATTACATAATCATGATATGTGTGAATAAGTTCTGAATCCAATTGACTTTAAGGGGGTCTTTGTAATTCTGAAAGATAATTGGTGTTTTTTGTAATTAGATTAAACCTCAGAGGTAATTGTGCAATTATCCCTTTTCCTTTTTTTCCCTCATGTGGAGAAGTATTGTAAATAATGTGTATTTCATTACATAATCATGATATGTGTGATTAAGTTCTGAATCCAAATGACTTTGGAAGTGTTTACAGATCAAGAGAGCACCAGAACTGCTTCGGAAACTACCGAAGTGCAAGAAAGCATTCATTCTTTAGGCGAAAATTCTGTGGTATGTTTTTATTCTTCCTTGTTTTCTTAAATTGCCTGATGTCTTGCTATGCAGCAATAACTCCTTTTATTTGGTGCTTTTAGCACAAACTACAGTTGTGCATGTGAAATTATTAAGTTGAAGATGTAAGTGTTCTGCTGACATGATAATGATATCAGGGTGAAAGAAAATCCACGGATCATAGTCCAGCGCCTAAAAACTCGATGAAATCTCGAATAAAAGCTTTGATTACAGAAGAGATGTCTAAAAGAAGGGGTCGCCATCGAAGAAGTACTTCTTACCCGACAAGGACACAACTGGATAGAACTATTTCCATTCATCGTGTAGAATCTTCAGACTTAAACTCGCGTGCTGAGAACAATTCGAACGATGACTTTTTGGCGTATCATGATAGTGTGCATTCTGCTGCTTTATTGGACCCCTTTTTGCCTAGGCTTGGTGAAGAAAACGGTAGCAATTGTGAGTTGTGTGCCGCGATGCTTAGGTTGAATTACTTGAAGCAAAGTGAGGTTAATAAGCTAGGGCGACAGCCGGTGAGAGATCACACTCTTCTTGGGGATAAGTTAATATACGCAATAGAGCAAAGAAGATGTAATTCACTTCAAGAGTCGAAGCTATTTATGGATGCGCTAGATTTACTTAATCTGAGAAAAGAGGTGTTCTTGAAAATTTTGCAAGATCCAAGTTCTTCCTTAGCTCATCAGTTACATTGTAGGCGAACGCCCCATTCGAGATTTGGTTTAACCAAATCCGAGTCATTTCCAGTGTCTGGTTCGTCTTCTACAAGGGCTTTCGAGTTGGACGAATCCATAACAGTGACAGAAGACAATAAGCATTTGTCGACCAAAAATGGTTTCTCAAGGGAGCTCGAGCTCTCAGAAAACGCGTCTCCTACTTCAGCAGACGTGCAGAGGAAAAGGCACGACAATAAAGTAGTTGTCCTCAAACGGTTCAAGAATCTTCGAGAAAAGATAAAACACGTAATCCGCGATAGGAAAAAGAGAAGAATCGGATTATTATGGACGCGGTACACCATAAAATCCCGCACGGCCGTAGCGTCTCGAAAAATTTAAACAGCGATGGTGAATTTAGTGCGGATATTAAAGATGATTTTGGCAAAAGCCCACAGCAACTCTTCAATAGAACATCGTCGTTTAACGAATCGCTCGATAGATACAATCGACATTGGAGTTTAATGGCAGTAGAGACGCGAAAGACCATACTGCCCCTGATGGATTGAGGTTCAGAACAGCAGATAATACGGTCTCGCCTATTCCGAGTCGCCGAGCCGTCCTGGGAAGGATTCTTTCACTTCCTGATCTCAGGTCTTATTCTGCCATTCAGATTGATGATTCTTCAAACATTAGTTCTTCGCATAGAGCAGACGATATTGCTGCAGAGAACACAAGTATAGGAAGTAGTGGCTTAACTGAACAAAAACCTTTAAATCTAGGTTTGGAGAATAAAGTTCAGCCATGTGGTGTTTCGGAAAGTCCGAGTCAAGAAAACTTGTTTGACGTTCGATCAAGTTTCGATGATTCAGCTGATTCAAAGACTTGGGAAACTGCTTCTTCCCAAGAATTCAATCTTGAACCAGTGCCGGGTTCTGTTTCTCAGCCATTAGATTCAGATCAGGTTTCTGAGGATGGATCTAACTATCAGGAGGATGAAAAGAGCCAAGGGCTTGAAATATCTGTGTCAGACGGTAAGTTCAGTAAGCAGTTTTCCTTTCGATCTCATTTGCTATGGTGAAAATATTTCAAATCAAAGCTTTCAGACGATGAAGCAAAGGATTTGCAATGTGTTTTTTCATTCTCATATCAAGTTCAAATACTCCTGGGATACTTAAAAGACATTGTCGCAGTTGTGTGCCCGTCTGGGATAATTTCACTTTTAGTAGCCGAACGATGCCCTATTTTTACTTTTAGTACTCTCTGAGGCCATATCAATTTTGGTACCCGATGTTTTACTCTTCAATTAGTTTCGTCACATTCCATCATACATATGTCAATTTTGGTACCCCATGGTTTACTTTTCAATCACTTTTTTTTACATATGGAGTGATAAAAAAATGAAAACATGGGATACTAAAATTGACGAACATTTGATGAAATGTAGCAAAAGTGATAAAACAGTAACAAAATGGGGTACCAAAATTGATATGGTCAGAAAGTGGGGTAGTAAAAGTGAAAACATGATATAGTTTAGGTACTAAAATTGAAATTATCATGTGCCCCCATTGCATATTCAATTGATTCCAAATCTGTTTAGGTGCATTACTTGAACGGCAGTTTTCATGCGGTAAACTAAAATAAAAATCTATTCTTTGTGATTACAGATTCAAGAAAACTCGTTTTTTCCACCGAAGAGGATTCTTCAGACATTCAACACGATTTACCCAACTTGAGTTCCTCAGAAAACACGGTTGACGTCGACACTCTGGAAAATCAAGTGATCAAGAAATTCTACACCGACCTTTTGCATTTTCACGTGGATACCAAGAACGAAGCTGAATTCAATTACGTAAAAGACGTGTTAGAACTATCCGGTTTCAGCCGGGACGAGATTTTAGGAAAATGGCATTCTGCCGAGCACCCTGTGAACCCCTTGGTGTTTGAGGAAGTCGAAGGTTGTTTGGTTTCACAACCTGAGTGCTCTGGTAATGAAGAAGGTGGAAGCTGCAATCACCTTCTTTTGTTCGATTTAATTAACGAGGTGTTATTAGATATCCACGAGAGATCATTTTGCTACTGGCCGGTGCCTCTGACTAACCGGTCTCATATACATCAAATGCCGAAGGGCTACCGTGTTCTTGAGGAGGTTTGGGCAGAAATAAGGTGGTTGCTGAGCTGGCCGCCTGAAATCGATCAATCTATCGATGATGCTGTGAGCCGGGATTTGGGTAAAGGTGATGGTTGGATGAATCTTCAATTGGATGCTGAGTTTGTGGGGCTTGAGGTGGAAGATTTGATATTTGATGATCTTCTTGAAGAGATTATTTTGACTTGAGTTCAATTTTTTTACCTTAGTTGCAGGTATATTTTGTGCATTGCTCATGGCATTGGCCTGAGTAGGCTAAAAACTTAGGAATAGTATTGCCTAGGAGTAAGAGTTATTGGCAATTTATTAAGGGTTAATTACAAAAACTACCCCGAGGTTTAGCCTAATTATAAAAAACCCACTTATCTTTTAAAATTACAAATACCCTTAACATTTGTTTTTGGCTTACAAAATTGCGACCCTCGAGAGGCTTTAAGAGGGAGGTGGGATATTTGTAATTTTGAAAGATAACTGGAGTTTTTTGTAATTAGACTAAACCTCAGGGGTAACTTTGGTAATTATCTATTAATTGATATTGTATAGGTAGAAGTATATGATCATTGTAGGTGTAGGTGAAGGTGAAAAAAACGTTTCAGCACTTCAGTTAGAGACTTAGAGTAAATAGTTGAAGTTTGAGGCAGTAATTTTATCAGACGATCATAACAGAGGTAGTTGAAGGGATCTCTGATTTTTTTGTCATTTTTAGTTACTATGTATTTTTATATTAATGGTGAATTGCCATGTTCATCAATGCTTTGGGTATATTTTAAAGTGTGAACTAATTAAAGCTGGTTATTCCACGGATATTATACGAACTATATAATGGAGGAGCTAGGACACCCTAACGGAGTGTACCGATACAGGAAAATAGGGTGGACCAGGTAGAAAATCTTAAAAAAATCATACAAATTAGCACTAAAATAAATTAAAAAAAGTTTGTGAGAATTTTTTTTAAAGGAGGGGTGGGTCAGGGCCTAGGTTGGCGCACCTTGGATCCGCCAATGGAACCATATAAGTTTTCAATTGTCAAATGATGTTTAGAGAAGATGTGTGAAATACACTTTATAGTTAAAGATGTAAATAAGTGATTCGATTAAGTACTACAACTAAAAGTGTGACAAACTTGAATAGCACATGAATATCCCTTGGGCCAAACAAAATTGATTCTTAAATATATAAGAATAATCGGTTGTGAAAAAGGAACAATAAGCCCGTCTAGCTCAGTTGGTAGAGCGCAAGGCTCTTAACCTTGTGGTCGTGGGTTCGAGCCCCACGGTGGGCGTTATTTTTTTTTTTGATGTAGAAAAAAATAAATTCAAAATTAGCCAAAAATCCATTTTATAAAACTTGATATGGTAAATAAAGTCCGATTTTTTTTTATTTCCTGCTTTTGCAGCAAAATTAAATTCAAAATTAGCCAAAAATCCATTTTACAATATTAATTTGCACCCCTTGTTTTACAATATTAATTTGCTCAATAAAATGATCTTTTCACAGTAGTCTTGTAGTACAACAATACAATATCACTACTCATTTGTACCCATGTAAGAATAATCTTGTGCATAAGTTGAACTGGAGGAGCAACATCTTTTAGTACAAAAATGTACTTACAGGGGGAATAAATTAAAATTAAAGGTCCAATAGCCCCACGGTGGGCGTTTTTTTTTTTTTTTTTTCAAATTTTCTGCTTTTGATATAAAAAATAAATTCAAAATTAGCCAAAAATCCATTTTATAAAACTTGATATGGTAAATAAAGTCCGATTTTTTTTTATTTCCTGCTTTTGCAGCAAAATTAAATTCAAAATTAGCCAAAAATCAATTTTACAATATTAATTTGCACCCCTTGTTTTACAATATTAATTTGCTCAATAAAATGATCTTTTCCAGTAGTCTTGTAGTACAACAATACAATATCACTACTCATTTGTACCCATGTAAGAATAATCTTGTGCATAAGTTGAACTGAAGGAGCAACATCTTTAGTACAAAAATGTACTTACAGGGGGAATAAATTAAAATTAAAGGTCCAATAATTGAATTATTGGGCCATTGGCCACATTGAAAGAGATTCTCCATTCAACCTCAACGGTTGGCCTAGCGTGCGGCCTTGATGTTGCAACTCAAAGTGTCGGGTTCAAACTTTGATTGTCGCGGAGTGAGAGGTTTGGGTTCTCCTCCCCGTAAATTGTGACCATCCCTAAATGACGCAGATCCCTTATACCGTAGTCCAAGAAAAAGATGGGTCTGCGCTCTTGGTTGGTGTGGGATACTCAGGTCGTAAAAAAAAAAAAAAAAAGAAAGATTCTCCATTCACCTTACAATCAGTGTGCTCTGGAAAAAAGGTAGCATCTCACTTTTCTTTTCACATCTCTCTTTGGCCTTTTTTAGGCACTTCAAACGGTTGAAAGGATAGTTTGTTTGAAGGCCCTCATATAGCTGATGCTGAACATCCCATGTGGTAGCAGAGAAAAAAATAATGGAATTTTTGAGATTTTATTTTAAAATATGTGAGTGATCAGATATCTTCAATGATACGATGAGATTGAATTGAAGATAACTGATAACTGAAATGGATGAGCAAGTTGGGTATTTTATACTTAGAGGGTGTTTGTCTGAGCTTATAAGCTCTTAAAAACAGCTTATAAGATGCTCAAGAGCTTATAAACTCTTAAAATGTGTTTGATAATTTTTTTCCAAAAGAGCTTATAAGCTCTAAAAAAAAGATGTCAGAGAGCTTATAAGCTCATAAAAAAAAAGTACCTCCACCCCAACTTTTTTTAAAAGAGCTTATAAGCTCTTTGTTTTTAACATTCAAAAGAAAAAATAGACTTAATAATTTTATAAGATATAAAAACATCTTATAAGCTCAACTATCTTGTTTTATCCAAACACTTTGACAACTTATTTTTAAAATAAGATCTAACATCTTATAAGCTCCTAAAACAGTTTATCAAATGTAGGAGCTTATAAGATGTTTTAAATAAGCTTAGCCAAACACCCTCTTAAAATATGTTCATAATCAATGGACTCTATCCATCCAATGGTTTAATTTCCGATATTCTATTTTCTATAGTTTTTTTTCCGGTATATATAACAGATAAATGTCACGTGTATAATAATAATACAATATTATCTATGTGCTTTCACGGTAGGGATTAAGAGATTCTAATGCTTAAATGTTACCAGTAATTAAAATGTATCGTGTTTTAAAGTACTATTCCTTCACATTCATAATAAGTGTCATTTTAGAAAAAAAAAACACAAATATTAAGAAACATGTTAAAAATATCCTAGGTACCCTTAATTAATACTGGTTGAAAAATGAAACATAGTAAATACATTTACTAGATGAATTAATAAGTATACGAGTAATTATCCTAATTGTCACATAATGATATTTTGTACATAATCCCAGTAACTATTAAACTTGCGACTTTTGTTAATGTAACAGAAATTTTTATCTATCTTCGGGAGTATACGACGATTCTTTCACCATTTGGGGCGTTAATTTACCTACTAAAATATCACCCGTCTCTACCTAAGATCCCAACATCACAATTCCATTTTTGTCTAAATTGCGAAGTAAATGGGCTTCTAAATGTGGTATTTCGTTAGTGATCCTTTCGGGCCTTGGCTTGTCACATGAGTCGAATCTCATATTTCCGTATGTGAAAAGAAGTATAAATATCTTCATATACCAAACGCTCACTAATGAGTACTTGCATCTTCATAATTGTAACCTTCCCATGGCATATAAGCTACTAATACGTTTTCTTGTCTATTAATATATATACTTTAAAATTCAATATTTAATTTCTTATCATCAATTACGTATTTTTTACTTTTTTTTCTCTCTCTTCTTGTACTTTGTCCTCCGGTGCACGATAAAAAGAAATTTAATCGTTTTCATATTTAATAATTAAATGCATGGAAAAAACTCAAAAAAATTGTAACTTTTTCTATGTAAAACACTTATTAAAATGATTTTCACCAAACATATACAATCATAATTGAATTCAAAATTTTAATTTAATCTTGTAGCTAATAAAAAGTCTAGAATTGAGTTCAAATTTGTACAAAATTTTGAAAAATTAAACACTTGCTCACAGAGCATTATCTAGCTAGAATCGCATGGTTGCTTTCAAAAAAAAAAAAAAAAAAAAAAGCTAGAACTGCATGGTCGAAAAATATCTCCACTGTCCGTGAGCAGAGAGAAGACCAGAATTGAACGGCGGACGTCCAAATCTAAAAAAGTAAGAAGTCACTGAAGTCTCAAAATCTTGAATTTCGATTTTTGGATGGTGACCGGTGACCCAATCCATCCCAACTCTAGCCTAACGGGCTTGAAGTTGCAATTACAACCTCAAGGTCCGAGTTCAAACTTATTAACGCGGATAAGAGTATAAATGAGTTGTGTCGAGTCAGACATAGTAATGTTCAAGCTTGTTTGATTTTTAATTCAGCTTTAAAAATTATGTTCGAGCTTGATTTGATTATTAATCGAATCGAGCTCAAGTAGTTTGATGTTTTTACACATTTTTTTTTACTAATCGAGCCGAGCTCGAGCCGAACTTTATATCTTATCGAACGGAAAAATATGTTCAAGCTTGGTTCATTATATTAACGAACTGAGTTCAAACGAGCTTTTAACAATCAAGTATCGAGTAGTTTGGTTCATTTTTGAACCTTAAATGCGGACTAAGGGATCCTTCATCCCCAGATATTAACACCATCCCTAGAAAGTAGAAAGAATGAATGTCTTATAGTCCTAAGAAAGTGTGTGTATATGGGGAAAATAAGATTTTTAGTCCTGTAAGTTGGACCTTTTGGAGAATTGGTCCTCTAAATTATCACATTCATTTTTTAGTCCTTTAACATTCACATTTCTAGTTATTCAGTCCTTTAACTTAACAATTTTATTTTTGGTCCTAAAACTTAACATATTTCAGAAATTTGGTCCTACAACATAATATATTTTAGAAATTTAGTCCTATAACTTAGCAATAGTTAAATTTAACTATTTTATAGGACCAAATATAAAATGATTAAATTTCAATGTTTGGAAACTAATTAAATTATAAAAACAATTAAAATTAAATTAATTTGATTAATAAAAAATTTAAATAAATAGAAATTTCTAAAATAATTAATGAATTCTAGGAAAATTAAAATAATTACATCAAATTAGTAACTTAAGAATAATTTGTCATATTTATGCAATTAACCTTTGGTGAGGATAATTATCTCCAAGAAATGTAATCTGTAGACTAGTGTACAAGATGCATTTAATTCGAAGGTTTAAAAATTAATGCTTAAATATTTTTTAAAAATTAATTAAATTAAAAATAATTATTTATTTTTAAAGAAAATTAATTGTTAATTAAAATCATTCGATTTGAAAAATAAAATTAATTTAGAAATAACCTTTTAATAAATTAATTAAATTTAACTATTGTTAAGTTATATTACTAAATTCCGCTAAAAAAAAAGGTTATATGACCAAATTTCTAAAATATGTTAAGTTATATGACCAAATTTCAAATATGTTACGTTATAGGGACCAAAAATAAAATTATTAAGTTAAAGGATGAATATCTAGAAATTTGAAAGTTAAAGGACTAAAAAGTAAATGTGATAATTTATGACTAATTCTAAAACACGTCCAATTTACAGCGACTAAAAATCTTATTTTCTATACGCCCGGTGTGGAATAGTGACACTGTGGGTGGGAAAAAAATTGGATGGTGATGATTAAAAGCGAATTGCTTTTACCCAATATTTCAAACAATAAACAGTATACAGATAACGACAGAATACGTGGAGGGAGTCACGGTGGTGTACGTGTGGACCGACTTACGAGGACCAACTGCTCCGCCAGATCTTGCCACGTGTACGGTCGATCTCCGCCATCTCCCTCCTTACTCCACTATAAATGAAGGTGCTGGGTGCGTCCTTCGAAATCATTCGCCTCTTGAACCATTCTCCGAGACCTGAAATATTAGAAATCGTAAAAATTAATTCGAAATTTATTTGAGAAATTAAGGAAGAAGATGTCTTGCTGTGGAGGAAACTGTGGATGTGGCTCTAACTGCGGTTGCGGCAATGGCTGCGGAGGGTAATTTTTTTGAAATTTCTTCTTATTTTTACGTTTGCTAAAATTAATTTCTTCGTCGATGTTTTTCCTGTTATTTTCGAAGAATTAGGGTTGTGATTTTTGTGTTTTTCAATTGATGGCATGCATATTTTTTGAAGCGTTATTTTGTTAATTTTTATTTTTTTAGGTTGATTATGGTAGAATATGTGTCGGCTGAATTGATTATGCAAAATAATTGCTTATATGAAATGATCTGTTTTTTAAATTTGAAATGATTTCTGCAGGTGCAAGATGTACCCAGATTTGAGCTACTCAGAGGTCACGGCACCCACTGTCGCCACCGTCCTTGGCGTCGCCCCTCAAAAGACGTATGCATTTAATCTAGGGATAATTACAAAACCCCCTGAAGTTTAGGCTAATTACAAAACAATTCGGAGATTTTTGAAAATTGCAAAAAAAAAAAATATTTTGGTTTGATTCGTCTTACATTTTTCTATTTCAAAAACCTCGATGATATTTCTAGAAATATAACAGTTAAAGGGATGTAAACGAGTTGAATCGAGTCGAACATAGTATTATTCAAGTTTGCTTGAATTTTAATCAAGCTTCAATAATTGTGTTTGAGCTTGACTCGATTATTAATTGAATCGAGTTCGAACGAGTTTTAGTCGAGCTCAATGTGAATCGAGCTTAAGTAGCTTGTTTTTTTATATATATTTTATTCTTTTTTACTAATCGAATTAAGTTGAAGTTTAACTTTATAGCTTAACGAACGGAAATATGTGTTCTAAGTTTGGTTCGCTATGTTAACGAACCGGCTCAAACGAGCTTTTAATGATCGATCATTCGATCTCGAATCGAATATCGAGTAGTTTGGTTCGTTTTTCAGCCCTAATAAGTTTGAGCTTTTAATGATCGATCATTCGATCTCAAATCGAAAAAATCGAGTAGTTTGGAAAAGCTTTTTCAGCCATAATAACAGTTACTCCTTAAATTTAAGATATAATCACACACGAGGCGTCTTTTTGTAATTTTAGAACTATCTCTCGTGTTTTTTTGTAATTAGCCCAAACCTCCTTTTAATCAATTTCCAATTTTCTATGGTTTAACCACCTCCCAAAAACCCCACCCCCTCTTCCAAAAAGAATTTGTAAAATAAACGAAAAGAAAAGGTAATTTTAAGTGGTGAATTTTATTTAACTTTGTTTTGTTACATATGTGCAGATTTGCTGAGGGAGCAGAGTCTGTTGAGGGTGCCACTGAGAATGGCTGCAAGTGTGGAGACAACTGCACCTGCAATCCATGCAATTGCAAGTGAATATTGGGCCTGGCCCACAGTTAACTGGGCTCTGAAGCAGAGATGAGGAAGAAGATTAGTGTTTGCTAGTATTTTAATTTAACTTTGAGTCTGTGTCCTCTGAAGGGTCAAAATTATGTGAAGTCATCATCATCTTTGTGATTTTGACAGTCTAATTTAGTTTGTGACTTTTGTAATAAAAGTAGCCATGGATGGTTACTTTTGGAGTCTAGTTTTATTTGTGTAAAAAATGGGTCAGTGTTATTGTCTCTGCTGATTGTTGGGAGTCCTATTAATTATGTTAGAAGAGAGTTGAGTTTGGATTAAGTTAATGGAAAACTCCTTTCTTCTATGATTGTGCACTTTTTTATGCTTGTGTTTTGGTCCCTTTATTTATTGTTGATTTTTCTGTTTTTTTGTGTTCAGTTCAATTTGGATTGGGATCTTTTGGTTTATGATTGCTGATGTGAGAAATGAATTTGCTTAAATAATATCTAGGACTAGGGATAATTAGAAAACAACTTGAGGTTCGAGCTAATTACAAAAAATCCAGAATTTTTTTAAAAATTACAAAAAAGTCTTTGACGTTTGATTCATCTTAAAATTGACTCTTTATAAGCAAAAAATACATTCAAAAAACCCTTTTCACATCTACAAAAATATTGTAATTATCCCTTAAATTTAAGATAAAATTAAACCTGATGAGTTTTTATAATTTTGAAACAATTTTGGGTTTTTTGTATTTAGTCCAAACTTCATAGGTGTTTTTGTAATTATCCCTAATTTCTAGCCTGAGCTTTAGTTTTTAACACATCTGTAGCATTCAAGAGTCTCAGATTATATGACATACATGAGATGCTAATGTCATGTCTGGTTGTTGGGAACTTTCAAGACCATGTTAATTGATGTGCTTTGTTGTCATTTAATCCCAAGTTTATAAAGCTGTTTCTTTATTAGTTATGTTGGGATGTGTACAATTATTGGAGCCAGGCACTGTAGAGATAAGGTAATATCAGTGATATATACACACACAGGGATATGAATTGTTTTGTACATGCTTTGTAATTTTATGGGTTACTGTCAATTCTTAGAAATCATAAAAAATCGAGGTAATTACAAAAATTATCTCTTTTTTTTATAGTAATTTATTAGAATAACTCAAAAACTAAAATTACAACTACAACCATAGTCAACGGGCTAAGAACCGACATGACTAACTAAGAACCAAGTGGGGAATTAGTAAGACCAATTTAGATTCACCACATGGACTTAAAAACTACACACCCTAAACTAAACCACTTCACGAAACTTCAAGACTCCTTAATGGAGAATGTAACACACTAAAAAATTTAAAACCGGACACGAGCAACCACTACATACTGCAGAACAGAAAAAACTGATCCGCCTATGAGTTTCACAAATCAACCGGGAAAAGAAAATACAAACAAAATAAGAAAACAACAACTATAGCTAAAAAAACAAGAGAAAAAAATACAAAAAATTACTTCTCCCTCACACAACTCTACTGATGTAGCCTATCATCTACTCAGCTCCAAGACACCTCCGTGGAGCTCCGACCCGCTTTCACCCTCGGGGGCGAAAATATCGGTCACCACCGAATATCACAAGGAACCACCACCACCTCCGTCCTCTCCAACAGAAAGCATGAAGAGGGAAAGGAAGGGGGAAGGAGGGATGGGGAGGGGGGGGAGGGAGGGGGAGGGGAAGGAGGGAGGGATGAGGGTGGCGGCTGTGGAGGGGTGAAGGAGGGAACAAAAAACTAAAAAAAAAATAGAAAAAAAGAAAATAACAAAACTATCTATAATCTAAACAAAACTAAAATCAGAAACTAAAAGTAGTATAGCAAACATAAATTACAAAGGAAACCAAGAAAAAGTAAACCAAAAAGAAGGGGGTAAAAAACAAACTAACGTCAACCTCCACCATCTCCGTTGCCGTCGCCGACTCGCCGCAGGTCCACCTCCGCACTCTCCTTAGAAAAATCGAAACACCACGGATCCGCCGCTAACACTCTCCCAACATCCCCAATACAGCAAAAATGAGCACAAAACCAAGCATCTCCATCTTGAGGGCTTTGAGGTTGAGGAAACATGATTTTGGTGTTCAAAATAGAGCACCTCGTGACAAGATCTGTAAAAGCCATGGAGAATGAGGAGTGAACTAGCAACTACCGATACCGGCCAAGACTCGGAGATGAAGAAGGAGACGGTTGGACTTAGAAATGGAGAGGGAGAGAAAAGAGATTAAACGAGAGAAGCTAAGAGAAGGAGATAATTTTTAGAGAGATAATTTTAGAGTTAGGGCCGGCTCCCGCTACAAAAATTATCTCTTAAGGTTTAGCATAATTACCCCAAAAAAAAAAACAGTTATCTTTCAAAAATACAAATATCCTATGCTAAAAGTAGACAACATATGAGATGAAATTGAAGCTCAGATTATCGAACTACCACACTAGATCATGTATTAATTTACTGTGTAACTACATAATACTCCCCATATTTATTTCTATTTTATAAATTGCACCATTAGGAGGAGGTATTTATGTAGATACAGAGTTCAAGAGAGTGTTTGTAAACATCTCATTGGTATTTGTAATTTTGAAAGATAACAAGAGTTTTTTACAATTAGACTAAACCTCACGTGTAGTTTTGTAATTATCGGTAAAAATATTGAAAACCTTGATGACTCTTCTTAAAGTTCTGAATGTCACGGACAATACTCTGTTAAGTAGAATTATAAATGAACAGAGCGTTTGAAAAATTACTTGTGAACAAGCTCAAATAACGTTCATTTACGTTCGTTTATTTAGTTAAAAGAGTATTAGTAAACAAATTATAAGGCTCGTCTAATAAACGAACAGAGCTTGAACAATTATATATCCGTTCACGAATAGCTCATGAACATGCTCGTTTAGTGATCGTTTATGAAATATTCATGAACAAACTCATGTAGTGTTTGTTTAAAATTAAAATTAAGATAGTAAATAAGAAAAGTATAACAATTTTTTTTATTAATATACTAATTTTTAATTAGTTTTTTAATCGATTTTTAAAAAAATAATTAATTGAATTTTTTTTTTTGCAATTATGAATTTAATAATTTAATTTAAATAATATAAGTTATTTTTTAATTAAATTTATTTTTAAAATTTAACAATTCTAATTAATACTTGACTTTTTAACAAACAAAAAAAAACTTGGGGGCATTTTCCTCATTAAAAGTGAATAGGTACCAATTTATAAAAAAATATGAATTATGAGTACTAAATTGGTAACTCCAAAATATCAGATACTAAACTAGCAAAGTGTCTATAGGTCAGATATTGAAAAATCAATAATCCTATTTATAAATTGTTACCTATTCACTTGAAAGAACGAAAATGCCCCCAAGAAAAATAATTAAACTTAAAATATCTTTTTAAAAATTAAATTAAAATATAAAAGAAATTAAAATTTAGATTAATGTAATTAATAAAAAATAAAAAGAAATTTCTAAATATTAATGAGTTTGAGAAAAGTTGAATTTTATCACATAAATTAATAAATTAATAAAAATACATTAACATTTAATTAATTGAAAAGGAAATTTAGCTTAGTTAACTAAATTTAAAAATTAAAATGAAAATTAAATAATTTAAAAAGTAAAATGAAGAAAGTAAATAATTTTTTTATTAATATATTAATTTTTAATTAGTGTTTTAATTGAATTTTTAAAATTAAAAAAATAATTTAATTTAATTTTTTTACAAGTTAGAATTTAATTTAATATTTAGTTGATTTATTAATAAGTTATTTACTGATTAGTTTACTTTTTAAATTGAATAATTTTATTTAAAAGTCAACTTTTTAATAAAACAATTAATCCTTTTTTAATCTAATTAATTTTTTAAAAAAAACTTTTCTTGCTGGCATTTTAGTCCTTTCAAGTAAATATGTGCAAATTTATAAAAAAATATGAAGTATGACCACTAAATTGGTGAATCGCAAATATAAGGTACCAAATCAGCAAAGTGCCTATAGTTTAGGTACATAAAAATTAGTATGCTTGCTTTTGTCTTTTCTTTTCTTTATCAGGTACCAACATTTAATTCAGAGATATTCTGACTCAAACGTATGCTTGCTTTTGTCTTTTCTTTTCTTTATTTTTTCTACGGTTCTGTTTAGACTTTGAATTTTATGAGGAAGATGTTAGAGTTTGTGTTTATCCCATATCACCAATTTGTTGGCCTTTTATTGTGTATAACTTTGGGCTCCAACACTCTCCCATTAAATTAGCTTTTGGGATGAGTTCTACTCAAGCCTATTTATTATGGTATCGGAACACCCGAATTTGGTTTGGCGGCGATGCTAGGAGTTGGACTCCGACCCACCTGCCCAATTTCATTGGCAATTTGTTACTATTATTGTGTATAAATTTGGATTGGACACCTCTCATTAACTAGTTACTTGGGATGAGTTCTACCCAACTAGTTTATCAGAAGAAAACTTTTATGGAAAAATGTCCCATAAACTTTTTTTAATATATATTTTTTGACGAAATTCCAAATTTGAAGGATAGTGTTTATTATGGAAATGTCACGTGTACTAAAATGACATCATTATCTAAACATGATATGTACTAATATTATTAAAATAGATGATGAAATACCAAATGCAATATGCGATGATTTTTTATGGATCTAAATTAAACCACTCTCTTTAAAACCTAAGCAATTTCCCGGGCATAACATTTGGTACTAAATGAATAAATTCATTCCCTCCAAACTTGTTGCTATTTAATTTTAATAATTCTACCTTAATTTGTTTCCTTCTAAATAATCCCAGCCGTCAAAACATTTACACTAACCAATCCACGGCTCACGTTAACCCACGAAGATTCTTTAGATTCTTGCTAATCTAACGTCACGCCACGAAATTACCAAAACACCCTTCATAAATCTCATTCAGTTACGTCGTATTAAACACGCCACAAATTGATTAAATCTCGGCCATCTATTACTCTAATCGACGGTCGAAATTAACCCGGGAAAGATCAGCTCTATAAAACGTTCGATGTTTATCTTGTGGCTAAACAAAGGAAATGTGCCGTTTGAGGTTCAAACTTTTGTCCCCAACCGTCACGTGTGACCGTCACACGCCGTTAGGACAACGCTTCTAATCCTCACGTGAAAATAACGGTCTTTAAACGGCGCCGTCACTAACCCATCGTAAGTATTCGTTACATACAAAATATAAATAAAATATTTACCCCTTTTTCTCTCTCTACTTTCAACGAGGTTTTTCGCAGCTCGGGGAATTTTCTCTCGTTTCGGAGATTTTTTTTTTCAGTTTTCTTAGGGTTCAAGAATCCGATGAGCCTGGTTTCCAATTCGTGAGGTTGGTCTAAAAATTCTCAAGGTTATTCAATTTCTGTTTTGTGAATTTATGTACGTTTTTTTTTTCTTTCACTTGTTATTTGATCAATTTAACTGTGTTTTCTTATATTTAACGAGCTCGGATTTATCTGACGTTTTAATTTTCTTTATGATTTTGTTGGTTTGTTTTCTGATTAGGCTTTTTTTGGTTGATTGTTATTTGGTATTGAGATCTGGACTTATTTAGTATTAGCTTTGCAGATTTTTTTGACAATTAGATTTATAGTTTTAGTTGATTTGCATAGTGTAGAAGGTTGTTTTAATTTATTGGATTGGTGAATTTTGAATTTAGGAAGTTGCGGATCAGCTGAACTGTAGGGATTAATGGCAGAGGTGAAATCTGATGATTTATGCCTTGAGAACAAGGAAACTAGAGCTGCTTCAAGCTCCTCCGTTTCGGAGAACAGCAGCAGCATCGCGCTAAAATCACCCGGGATAAGTAGTCCCTCTAGTACTTCTCCAGCTCATAGGTATTGTTTTCATAACCTGTTCTACTGTACATGTGTGTGTGTGTGTGTGTGTGTATTGGAATGAGTATACATTGGAAGGATTATGTGTTTGTGTCCTTTCTGTTGTGATTGAATTGTTATCTTGGTTATTGTTTTGTGATTCTTATATTGGATGCTTAGTATTGAATGATTCAGTGTTTCTCGTATGTGTTTCTTTTACCGTAAGTTAATATATTGGTGTTTATGTGATGTTTATCATGGGTCTTAGTTGATGGGGTATATTCTTAGGTATAATTCTTTTTTTCTTACTTAGGGCATGGGTGAGATTTTCATTCTGTTGTTCATAACTCCATCAATTTGTTACAAATATGCACAATACATGTGCCGGAAAGGTTGTGTACTTTGCATTGAACCAAAGTGTTAAGATGAGTCTTGTTAATTATTCAATGGAATATTTTTTTCAGGGAAGAAACATTAGTAAATCTTAAAGTGTTTTCTTATAATGACTTAATATTGAGATGTGTCTTGTTAAGAAAATGTTAAATTCGGGGGGACTTGGTACGGCCTACACCATGAAGCATACCCAATACGAGAGGGAGAGCCCAAGCTCACCAAGTGAGGTTCCTTCCATCCTAAAATCAATTGGTGATAGGAGTAGCTCACTTGGCTAGTTAGGCTCTCTTCCTCTAATTAGTCAATGTGGGACAACTCACAAGTGACATATTTCATCAGATAACATAGAGTTTGTAAGATACTGTTACTATCTAGGATGACACCTGGGCAGTTTATATGGCTCATTCACTAGTTCTCAAGAAATGCCTCTGCAATAATTTTGTTAGGTAAAATTTACAGGCTAATTGAACTATTTACTTATATTGAAGCTGTGAAATGTACCTAGAGTTGAAGAACCTGTTTTCTCATGTATTCCGTCTTACTCTTGCATGAAGCATGGGTCGAATACATTCACTAGCAACATACTAGACATTATAATTTGTGCTTCGGAAATTGTTTCATTTTTTGAATAAGCCTTAAGACCATATTAATGATCTAAAGTTCAATGCCACTATTTTGGTTTTACAGAAGAACTACAGGCCCAATTAGAAGAGCAAAAGGAGGTTGGACACCTGAGGAGGTAAGTTTTTCTAAAGGGATTGAATGTTTGTGGTGCTGGATCTGTGGAATTTTGTTGTGGTCTTGATCTTAATGATGCATGATGATCATTAGAGTTTAATGCTTGTTAAGTATCGGCAGTTGCAATAGTTTGTAATTGTTTAGTTTCTATTCATTTATTTCAGTGCCATGTAAATTTGATGTGCATATATTAATAAATGTAAATTTAATTTGCTTCAGGATGATACATTAAAAAAAGCTGTTGCAGCCTACAGAGGGAAGAGTTGGAAGAAAATAGGTATAATTTGCTGAAACTGCCGTCTCTTTTATGAATGATGCAGTTCGCGCTTTGCAATTTCAGTTGGATTTGTAATATTAAAATGCTTTTGTGATCGTTTAGTATGTTTGTTTTGATGTTACACTAAAATTAAATTGCTTATCGTGGGTTTGATCTCTTTGTCAGTTTATTTTATATTGCTAATTATTGTATGTAATTTTAGTAAATAATTCTCTGAACTATCATGGTGCAAATGTTGGCTGAATAAATTGGATGAAATTATGAAATCAGAGGAATTAAGGTCTAAATTCTCCAAAATCCGTTGTATATGAATTTACTTGGCGGTTCTAGATTTTGTGGTGGGTTTTCTTTGAGCGGCTTCCATAAGCATTTCGGCTTTAAATGCGATATCATTAATACCTTTTGACAATATAGTTCGAGAATTCTGTTATGTTCATTTACCTTGTCACGTTATCCTGATATGTTTCTATACACTCCAGAGTCTTGCTCAAGTAATGTGTCCTGTACTAACATTGATATGCATGTAGCTGAGTTCTTTCCGGATAGATCAGAAGTGCAGTGCTTGCATCGATGGCAAAAGGTTCTGAATCCAGAACTTGTTAAAGGTCCCTGGACTCAAGAGGTTGGCAGCTGTTCTGTTAATTTTGTTCAAATTTTAAGATATTCTGCCATGGCCAACTGTGATTCAAAACTTGGACTACTTACTTTACTTGCAGGAGGATGAGAAAATCAGAGAAATGGTAGCAAAATACGGACCTACAAAATGGTCTGTCATAGCAAGGTCATTGCCAGGTCGGATCGGGAAACAGTGCCGTGAAAGGTAACATCACATATAGTTTCTCACAATTAGTATCTTTTATGCGAATAACAGATTGATTCGCTGTTTCACATAACTTGAGAGGTAGCATGCATATGATATGTGACAATTGATATTTTTGTAGTAACTTATGTCAGTAGATCTTTGACAGCATGTGATTCCATGTTTTAACCATAACTTTTAGTTTTTGAAAAATTATGCATAAGTTCAAGTATACCAAAGAACTCTAAAGTGATCCATATGGGATCTGGCTGAAATATGTTAACCCCTTCCCATAAGAAGCACCATGTTCAGCTTGAGAATTTCTATTTCGGAACTTGTACAGTTTGTACCATTGGTCCAGTACTGTATGCTTTCAGTGCTATCATTTTTGTGTAGAAATAAGTAGGCTATTCATCCAAAATTATTTTAGTTTGCTCGTTGGTAAAATTTTGTGATATCATACACCATATTTGTGCCTTATACCTGGTAAGTTCTTATAATAATTCGTTTTATACTCATATTTTACTTATAAGCTTACAAACATTTACAAATTAATTTATCCTTGCATAATTTATAATAGATTGGACAATAAGGTCAACTTGTTTTTTTTTGGAAACTTTCAGGTGGCACAATCATTTGAATCCACATATTAAGAAGGATGCATGGACGTTGGAGGAAGAGCTTACTTTGCTAAATGCTCATCGGGTTAATGGAAATAAATGGGCTGAATTAGCTAAGCTTCTACCTGGAAGGTACCATTCTTCTGTACATAAATAGTACTTCTAAGAAGACAGAAAAAGAAGTTATATGGAATTATGGATGGGCTTCTTAAAGAGATTAACCCTGATTGTGGAAGAGTACTTTTTGCTTTTCATCTGGTGACTTGTGCTGTCAAAATTCTTGAAGCCTTTTCTTTCATTACATTTTCTTAATGCATAAGCAAAAAAATTATTGGATATATTTATACTTCTATCTTCAATATATAAAAGTAGTTTGATGCTGTAGAGAGACATCAGAACAAAAATAGGCAGGAAAATCTTGTTTTGCTGGGGGCAGGAGCTTTATACATTGTAAATCACATATTTTGCATTAATTAGAATTATGATCGAGTTTCATGTGAGACCTTGCGTGGAATATACTTTGTCGAGCCGTGGTGGAGATTGTTTACTAACTTCTAAATTGTTCCTCCATGTGCATGTTGAGTGATTTCTTGAATGCGTAAAAATGGCTTCTGAACGGGCCACTTGGCTAACAACTGGGTATTATGGTCATTTGAACCAGTCTTTCCTTGCACTATACCAATATCAGTTGTAACTACTGTAAGCTTTTGGCGTTTCAATTAAATGAGCTTTTTCTCTCCATAGGAGCGCTGGTCATTGAATGTGGGTATCAACTACAGAGTTTTGCTTCCTCAAGATGCAATTATGGGAACTCAGAAAAATATTGTAAAGTCACAAATAAAAGAAATTTCCAAATGTTTGTCAATGAGATTCATGAATGTGAAAATTTTAACTATATAGTCAGCCTGCAAGTAGACCTGGCCAAATGGAACCGAAATCGGGTTCCAAACCGAACCGAAGGTCAACGGTTCACAAATCAAAAGTGGTCAAGAGGTTCCAAAAAAGAACTTGGAAAGAAG
Source organism: Rehmannia glutinosa (assembly GCA_016081115.2). NCBI lineage: Eukaryota > Viridiplantae > Streptophyta > Magnoliopsida > Lamiales > Orobanchaceae > Rehmannia > Rehmannia glutinosa. The sequence goes on along the minus strand of CM071931.1, from coordinate 81,396,501 downwards.
CCGGTTTCGGTTCGGTTGACATGTCTCAAAAACCGTAGAAATAAACGGTTTTAACCGTTGGTTAGAACCGTATATGGAACCGTTTTTTTTAAGGTTAAAACTAACAATCTTGTTTTGGTAAATACATTCTAGAAGAAATGTAAAATGTTTATTATGATATTTTTAATATTGCACAACGATTACTTAGGGAAAAAGTAAACATCCAAGGGTTCCTATAGCTCAAATGTAGAGCTAATTATTTAACTATTGTTCGAGTTTAGTGAAATAGATATTGAAGACTTTGATATTTTGAAATGGTGGTCACAAAGAACTCAACCTTATACAATCATCTCAATCATCGCTAAAAAGAGGTTTTGGTCATTTACCAGTCTTTCCTTGCACTATACCAATATCAGTTGAGCAAACGCTGTAGCTTTGGAAATATTTTAGATGAATCATGACGTTTTTTTTCCTTTTTCCTTTTATTTTAAACTAAATTCTAAACATTTTATCTAAATAAAATTAAAAACAAAAAATTTGTTTAAAGTCGAACGAAATAAAAGAACCGAACCGAAATGAGTTTGTTCAGTTGAGATTCTCAATTTGTGAGGAACCGGAACGGTTATATAGTCAGTCCTGCAAGTGGTTAGTGGTTGACTATTATTTGTTCTATTTTTTATTTTTCTTTGTCATGACATCAAAGGCTGTTTTAATGTTGGCAATGAGGGGTTTGCTGTTTTGCATTTACTGAAGGATGCATGATCCTTGCTATATGCATGCACAACATTATTCGAGAGAAACTTTAATTGGCTTTAATTAATGCAGGACTGATAATGCAATCAAGAATCACTGGAACAGTTCTCTCAAGAAGAAGTTAGATTTTTATCTTGCTACAGGAAACCTTCCTCCAATTGCTAAAAATGCTCCCATTAATGGTGCTAAGGACATCGATAAGGAATCAAATTCAACTGTCTTAGCTTCAACTCCAAGTATTGATTCATTTAAAGTTGATGATGGGAAGGATAAGCCAGAGACGACTATGATCAAATATCATGATATTGCTGCCTATCAGCAGAGTGAGTCTACCAATACAGAGTTTAGAAAGGGCGAGACAATACCATTAGAGGCAGAGACTATTCATTCGAATGCAGTAAGTGGTGAAGTTGATCAATACCGTATAATTGGAGCACCGGTGCATTACGATATTCCAATATGGGGGACACTGTATTATGAGCCACCAACGATTGACAATTATGGTCAGCTAGATTCTGATCTTGCAAATATTTCCTTGATGCAGTCTGAATCAGACATTAGTCCCGCAATGTCACCTACGCCTTTTTTCACTCCACCAAGTGTAAACGGCAGAAGCTCGTTTGCTCAAACTCCTGAATCCAGATTGAAAATTGCTGCAAAAACCTTCCCAAATACTCCATCCATACTAAGAAAGAGAAAGCCCAACACACAGTCTAAGGAAATAGTTTTGTCTAATGGGGATGATGACGATGGGTTAAGCAGCCACAATTCTTTTAGTTCATCTCCTCCACATAGGTTAAGTTTCAAAAGGAATTCGGTTATTAAATCCATCGAGAAGCAGCTTGATTTTGCTATGAACATGGAGCAAAAGTATAAGGACAAAAATACAAAATCTGGAGACTCGAAGGTCAAGGGAACCCCTCCTGCAACAAAGTTTGTTTACACACGTCAAAGACGAGGGTAACTTATTTCTATTGGTTCTCTTCTGTAAACATTTTTGGTAATACTTTATTTTGTCCACTATGAAATATGCTATATTCCGGTTAGGTAAGAGAGATGGCTTATCCATGCATGCAAAGTAGTAGTAATACTTTTCGGTTGCATTTGGATGGAATGGTTTTGGATTTGAGGGGAGAATTTGTGGAAAGGATTTCAAAGGACTCTAGAAATCCATTGAATTATGATATTACCCAAACAAATTCAATGGATTTGTTATTATGGATCTGAAATCCTTGGCTGCAACTCCTTTCGTCCAAATGCAACCTTCAAGTTTTTTGAGGTATCTTTCTTGTTTAATCAAGTGCTTTTGGAGTAGATTGCAAGCTGCTATGAGGGTTTTGCATGATAACATTGCAAAACATATTTTCAGTTAACAAAGATGTTATTGGTCAAAATACTAATTTGATACAGTTAACAAAGATGATGTAGACCTGATTGTATTATAAGCTCTTGGTTCATAATTAACAGGATTCTATTAATTTTCTCGCAAATGTGAAACATATTTTATTATAAGGGATAATTACAAAAGACCCCCTGACTAATTATTTTCTTGTTTGGGAGTTATGAAAAGTTGAAAACACTAATGGTGTTGAATTCTTGTTGGTTTCTTACTATTCGGCAATACTTCAAAAGCCTTCTTGAGGTGTTGGTTTGTATTTGTTCTTGGTCATGAACTTTGAGCTCTACTTATTTTGCTTCATTTGTTGGCTTGTATTTGTTTATCAGTTGTGGAAGTTACACGGAGAGATCGTCTTGAGGTGTTAGTCAAATCGACTGGAAATGGAGAAAATAAGAATACTGAAGATTCTTCTACCCAAATGGACCCTTCTTGTTAATACGCCCCGATTGGTTTAGCGTATTGAGACATTGCATGCCAATGGAGGTTCTGCGTTGCTGGACGCCCGTAATTATTAGATTTTTCTTTTTAATTTTTTTTCTTCATCTGAAGTATTTATTACCTTCCATATCATTAGGCTTTAAATTGTTTTGTACAGAAACCCTCCAAATGGAGATACAGTAGGATTCTTAAGTATAGTTTTTTTCTTAATATATAGAATAAAACCTCTTATTTGCCTATTCGTTTAAGGAAAAGGGTGAAATAACTCATAGGTCATTAGTACAATTGAATTCGCCTTTGGTATTTATTAGTGACAATAGCCTGTCGATAATCGATTCCTCCTATCATCATTCCAATTGCTACCTATTTATTGTTTTTTTTTAAAATTCGGCCCATGTCATTGCAGCTCAAGGTCTCTTCACTGAAAAGTAATACCCGTGGCCACTAGGTTAACCCCAGTAGTGGTTACCTATTTATTGTTCGTGTAGATATTTGTTTAGTTCACGTGTTATCTGAGAATGCTGAGCTGTTCATTGTGATTGCTCAGCTGTTTTTGTTCTAATTGTCTTCAGGAGAACAGTATCAATTCCGTTATCCTAACTCATTAGGATTATGACACATAGCAAGTTCTATTTTAAAATTTTCTTTTGTTTTTTCCAAATATGGGTCATGGTACCACTTATTAGAATCTGGATGAGTTAGCGTAATACCCTTAGGGTAGCATAAACTAGACCCACAAAAATTATTTGGAAAAAGAGAAGCATGAATTTTACAAAATGTTGAATATAAGATAAAACGTATAACAACAAAGTGAAGATTATTTTAGTAAAATAGTAATTCGAAGTAATTGACGATTAGAAATGTCAGTATAAAATGTAAAATAAAAATTGCAATGACGAGTAGTGTATCTAATAAAGACAATTGATATGATATACTTTTGCACAATTATAATTGGATGCAAATTGAGACTTGAAAAAAGAGATTAGTAAATCAAAATTCATATATCTTTGAAATTTTTTGTTAAACTATTCACAAGAAAACACAGTTTTAGCTTCTCCGTTTTTCTTTGACAGCCCCCATTCCAATTTACCTTGTGAGCCTGCATACAATTGAATAAAAGAACATCCTCCATGGAGATAAATAACGCAACACTCTTATTAAAAGCAACAAGTCATTTTTCTAGACCATGATTTACAATACAACCATTCTCAGGGATCAAGATATACTCGCAGAACAGGAAGAGCAATAATTTATACATGACATACATAACTCTACAAATGGGTAACGGATCAGGAGAATATAGACCATTTCACTAAGAAGCTTGCAGCGGTGGGAGGAAAAGCATATATAAATTACACCTGTTGAAAAGGTTGATTGGCGTTAGACAAAAACACATCGATCAAAATTCAGCACGAACATAAAACACGCAATTGTCTGATAGACACACGTGTAGGGCACAAAAGCAAAACAGGTTTAGACACTCCAGAGGTTTTTGAAAATCACAAAAAACCCTTTGAGGTTTGATTTTGTCTTACATTTCCCTTCATAAGCAAAAAAATATTTCAAAAACCCCTGATATTTCAAAATATTTGCATCAAGGATCTATCTATGCTTATTAGGGGGCTTTTTGTAATCTTGAAGCATCTTTGGATTTTTTGTAGTTAGTCCAAACCTCGAGTGTTTTTTTTTTTTTTTTTTGTAATTATCCCTTTATTTTATTTTATTTTTTTTTTTTTTTTTTTTGGGGGTGAGGGTTGTGTTGCTATTTCATTATAAACAAAAACTGTAAATGATTATTACTCAGCAGTTTGTGAGTTCTTTCTTACATTAAAGTGTTTATTTTATTTCAAGAGGCAGTGGTCATGGTCTCCAAAATATGGACGGCTCAGGAACAGAGAATATTATCCTGACAATCGAACAGCATGCTAACCTTTATGAAGTCTGTACATTTGAAAAACATAGACTGCCAGTGATTCACAGATCCTCCATTGAAGCCTGAATTCTGGAACTATATATCATCATTGAACCATGAGTCCATATGCTATACCTATACCACCTGCAATAGCCAGTCAGAGAATAGTAAAGATGCTAGTCCAGACCTAAGATTTGAAAACAAAAAACACCATGAAGAACACAGCAACTGGAATCCAAGTTTAAAGCCAGACCTCATGAGAAGAATGTAATTGTATTACATGTCGACAGTCTAAAACATGAAAAAAGAACCAATTGTAGTTTGTCGAAGCACCTTTGAACTCCGATCAAGCCCATGAGAAGCCACCTAAATGGCAGAATCACATGTTAGAAAAATTACAACCAAAAGTATTTATAAATGGTGAACCAAAATGAAAAAGCACTTGATCAGAAAACAAAGAGGGTGAGCATTATGATAATTGCTGCCTTAGCTTTCTAGCACTCAGAGAAGAGTTCACAATGAAAATCAGGCTAATCTACCTCAAAACAAAACGGAAAGTTCGTTGTCATTAATAGGGTGTTTGCTAAAGCTTATTTAAAAGATCTTATAAGCTCCTACATCTAATAAGATGTTTTTAGAGCTTAGATCTTATTTTAAAAATAAATTGTTGAAGCTTTTGGATAAAATAAGATGGTGTAGCTTTTATGATGTTGATAATGGCAATTTAGACTTGTCAAAAAAAAAAAAAAAATGGCAATTTTTAATTAAAATAGTCAAAATTAATGGAGGTAGTTGAAATAAGATTTTTTTCGAAAAAAAGTTGCGATTCCCCACCTTTTTAAAATTAGCTGATAAGCTGCTATGACCTATCATCTTATTTTAGGAGCTTATAATATTTTTTTAAATGTTTCAGAAAACCAATTTAAATAGCTTATAACCTCTCAAACATCCTATAAGATGTTTTGAAGAGCTTATATAAGCTCAGGCAAACACCAAGTAAATATCTTATAATATTTCCGAGTCTTACTGACTATTAAGCACACGACCACCAATGAACACCAAGTCACCAAACATAGCATTCAGGATACTGGAGGCAAGTCCACATCCAATTCTTGGACAATTTTTTCCCCAGCCAATCTAAAAACTTCTCTACTCAGCAACATCAGAACAATTTTCGTCTTAAAGAAATAGCAATAGTGCAATACACCCCCTCTTATAACCCAATTTGAGATCTAGTATAGGCATGAGATATCAAAGATATGGAAGCATAGATTGCCAGTATACCATATGAGTTAAAGCTGCATATCGTTCTTCATTTAGATACAACGGTTTTCCCCTATTCATCTCAACGCCCTGCAAGATGAAGGACAAGAACCAACGGATCAATATTGGTGAAATGAAGCCAAAATATCCAACACACCCTCAAATGTAAGACAAAAGGAAAAGAAAAAAAGAGAAAAGTAATATTCCAAATGAAAGGTTTTGATAAACATTTAGCCAGCATGACCAAAACAAAAACGTGACAGCACAAAGATATACGAAATTACACTGCTGCACACAGTGTCTATGCAACTCATTGAAAAGTTCAATAAATATCAAGGAATAATGAACATGACTACAGTTCAGCTATTTTCAAAATCATCAAAGAAAAAATCCCTCAAACTTATAGTCAAGAATAGTAATCCACAGTTTTTGTACATGAATCCTTGAAGTTTTCAGTATAAGTGGATTCAAAACAAAGAACTTCTGTTCCTAATATGGATATAGAGTATCAAAAAGAAAAGCCAGTTAACCCAAATGAGAGGTCCTGGTACAGAAGATATACCCTGATATCAAATATACCCTGATATCCCGTAAAAGAACATCATCAAGTGGATGTATAGGAACTGCAGGTTGGAAGAGTATCATACCAGTACTATTGTGGAGCTAAACTTTAGAAACTTCTACTTCAAAGAAACTAGAAAAATGACAATTTAACGTAGTATTTGAAAATCATGTAAAGCTCGAGGACTTTACAATTGCACCAAAACCTGGCTACAAATGTCACGAGCAGTCACAATTCTTATTGAAGAATCTTCCATGGATTCCACACCAATGTCAATATTGTTGTATCAACTAATCTACATGATCATGAGAACTTGATTTACGGAGTCCTCACAGCATAGATGTTACACTTCCAAACTTGTCATCTTTTGTTTATTTAACGTAGTTTTCACTTTCATGGAAAACTGTGAGTTACTAACTGCTGAGGTAAACTCCATCTTGAAAAGAGGCTCAATCAGGTACAAATAGCTACATTTCAAACTTAAAAGGAAAATGAGAAGCCAACTAAAGCTTAAGATTGGAATATGCACACGCCAATCCATATGGCAGGTTGTCGTATTACAATATTAATAAGATTAATTACTCAAGCAGTAAACCAGCTTTCCTGAATACCCATTTACCTCTTCACCAAATGCATCCAAATACGGAGACGGCCAAGGTGCCTGACGTGCAGATCTCTGAAGCAAGATTGTAGTTCTCTGAAGAAAATATTGTGAACATCAATTAGTACCCGAAGGATACATAAAACTCCACTGAGGGAGGAAGAAGAATTACAACTGGACGTATTACACAAATAGCTTATATAACAAGTTGAAATTCTAAAACATACTCTAATCAATAGGAATACCCCAATTCCAGCACCGCAGGCCATCGCATGAGTCTGACAACCGCTTTCCCTTAAGAAAAAAAATAAGCCAGAGTCAAAAATAACTATGAAGATGATAAGCATGACAGCCTGCCCTCCTCTCTCAGCCCAAAAAAGGTCATGTAAGAAGATATATGCATAAATGATGTAGAAAAAGTTTGTGTCAACCTGCAGCATGTTTTCCAGTTTGGTGAGCACACTTTACCACACAGCAAGCACAATGCAGGCTCCTCCTTAACAACTCCGCAGTCGGGCAACACTTTTTAATATACCTGATGTTAGCAGACGGTCATGTGATTGATGAATATAAACAACAAAAGAAAGTAAACTACTACAAGATGTTATGATCAACCTTTGCAACAGATCCTGGTAAAGATGAGGCAAAAGCATCAGCTTAAATGGAACTGCAGGAGTACATCTCAAAACACGTTGAGGTTTATGAGCATCAAACACTTCACAGAAATGGCCCAGCCATCTCAAAGCTGTCGTAATACTTCTTCATCATTAACAATGAGATCAAGGGGAGGGATTTTGAACATGCTCTCCAGCTTTTCAACCTCTGGAAGCTCTTCCACAAAGTTAGTAGTGTACTCCAAATCACTAGCATAGGGAGATCCATCCCAGGAGTGGACCACATCGCCAAATGGCTTCATGTTAGAGCAGTTTATTAGTTTCCAAAGTAAGGCACATCTCCGCAAGTAAGGAAACGTTAAGCTGCGAATTGCACTTTTGATATCATAAGCAGGATTAACAGAGTAGGGCTCAAAAACTGCACTGCTCCTCGACATTCCCCGTCACTCGGTATATGTCGGTGATTAAATTCTCACATAATCCCAGCTCAGTTTCAGTGCTTTGATTTTCTTTGTGATATGCAATTATAGCCTGTCAGGTACAGTTAGATAAGACGTCATCCACTGAAGTACATACAAATCTTTAAAGATCAAACAGAGAAACTCTCGGTACCTGAGTCACAGTAACAACATAAAAGACATGGACAAGGGATAAATAGGATTCCTTGCAGGATAATATTGGCCATGGAAGACAGAAGAGTATCCACATGAATGATGAAAATGCATCACGAGCAAGGATAGGTTCAGATGCACGTCTCCACAATTGAATGTCTGGATACCGCACTTCTGGTTCAGCATTTTCCAAGATATAAAGCATATTACCTGCAAATCATAATGAGCTAAACATGATTTTAACAGATCTCAGAGCTCAAACAAAGACCAAATGCATTCAACAGACATTAAGCAAAAGACACACAAACATGATCTCCCGCACATACAGGGTTTCACTCCTCTGTAATTCCAATCCCTTCTTATCACAACCATCTACTTACTGTTCATGTAGAAATTCACATAACACATGCATTATACATAAGCAAATGGAGGAATAAACAAGCATCATGCTGAAGTGGGTCACATATGCTTTGACAGCAAGTGATTGGATTAAAAGGCATTAAAGAAAAAGATGAATATGTGAGAATCCTCATCTGTAAGTGCCATGCTAACCAGGTACATCACTATTGGTAATGTGCTGTACCAGAATAATTGTTCCATGCTTTTGCAAATCTAGACTCCAATTTCTCAGACAATGGAATTTTCTCACACAGGCTAACTGCCACAACTCCTTTTTGTTTCGCTTTATGGATAAATGAAAAAATGGATATGAATATGAAGTACAAATACTCTGAATAAAATAAATGTACTAAAAAGTATATTATCATTTATGATTAAAATTCCCAGTACGACTAAGCTACACCTACCTATCTAATTGATCAATTTCATTCACTGGATTATGTTTTTCCATTTCAATGATTAAATTATATACAGACAACTTTTGATGCAGTAACATATTTGCTGAAACCAATTGGGTAAAGTATTTCAGTAACCATACCTCCTTGCCAGTTGGAGTAACTGGATAATTCATTTGGATAAGTACTACTGCATAAAGACCTGGCAAAGAGCTGAATGCCTTGAAATCTCAATAGGACTGTCTGAGAATTGGATGTCCGCGTGCTTTGAATAACATCTAACAGCAAGGATAAGATAAAACAACTAGAAGAGTTAAGCTCCTTGTACAAAGCACCAAGGCTGTAATTTGGACTCAGTGAGCTCTTTCCTGATCGAGCTGCAATTTCAGCTGAGATGAGGGAATACTTCAGTGTGTCCCATAGAATCAATGAATGGCTCATCCTGCCAGTTTCTATGATCTTATCCTGGCCAGGATAATACATTCCACACAATAAGCGAATGATAGGTTCTAGATTTGGCTTTAATTTCACATTTCGTGTAGGTAAAGCTTTTAGACTCTCGCTACTTCCAGCAATATTTGCAGCCCTCTTCAAGAGTGACAAAGCATCTAGGAGACGAAGGAACCACCTCTGTCTGACGAGGTTGAAGGGCTACTAGCATCCATAAAATTATTGGTTGAAACAGCAGGTGGCTGAGGCACCTTTCTCAGATCTCCAGACAAAGCTGGCAGGACTGAATTAGCAAGTCCTCGACACACTGGACAAAGGAACTCACCCTGCCAAAATATATAAGTGTTATTAAAGCCATATAATCTTAATGGCCAAAATTTCAGAATAAAGCTTTACCTGATCTGGATCCACAATATGACCTCCTTCAAAAACAATTCTTCTGATGTATCTGTCCACATAGACAAAACAAAAACAATCCTATTTAAAGGCAAGTCTGAAAGTAAATGGTAAAGATTATGGTGCTCATGACATCAAACAAATGATCCATAATGAGGAATGTGCATATCAGCATTGTTCCCTTAGCCCAACCTAACTCAAGTTGACAAGAAACTTGCCAGTTATGGCCTATTCAAGTCTAATAAAAACATTTCAGGTAAGTAGAGTGCAAAGCTCAAGCCCACTCATCACATATAAAGGGAACCCCATAGGAACCTAAGGTCAGCAGAGATGCCCTCGGGTTATCATCAAAATGTGCAAGAAATGAGTCCACCCAGTTAAAGCAGGAGCTTCCAGTAGAACACTAATGGAAAGATACTCGGTAAATATTAATCAACTAAACAAATGATCAATCAAGAAGATAAGCATGATACTGAGAGTTTGGACAGTTATGGTATTGATTTCCAACTTAAGTCCCCAGAAGGAGCTCCAGTAAAAGCCATGTGAAAGAACACATTCGCACAGTTCTTAAAATTTCCAGTATTCTGACGTTTTTAATGAATATGACAGGAGGCTTGAATGATTGCATGGATCATTGTCCAAGAGGCTGGATTCTGGAAGAGGATCACAAGGGGTCAGTAAAATAAAACGGAACATGAATGGGGGTATTCAATTCCACGGACAAGAAGAAGCATAGAAGTGAGAAATTAAATTCATACCGAGACAAAGTAAAGAAGAAATAAAATCAACAACATGGAAGTAGATTGCTGCTAGATAGAACTCACATGCTCAACACTACCTGAGAAGCTCTTCAAGACCTAGAATAAACAGTGAGGCCAATGATGATTGGGCGGGGAGAAAATTCTAAATTTTCGGCCAGAAAGAACCCTGATTCTATTAGATATCCATTTCAGGTAGTAAAACCCACAACTCTGTTATAAAAACATAAAGCTGTAGTACAACAGGTATTTTTCTGAAAGTAACTAACTAATTTGAAAAGGGGCTATCATTTATTTAACATCCCGAAAAAGGAAACCAGCACATTCATATGAGAAATGATGGGCATCATTGCATCTACTTAAGAAATTTTACCACTAAGAATTAGTAACTCTTAAATTTCCCTTGATTATCAGTTACTTGAAGTCCCCGTCGGTATGATGAAAATTAATAAATAAAACCAATACAGTATAAATCCCCATAAACCGGTAGAGCAACACATATTTCATGGATCAAGTATAAATGTGTAGTTTCAAGCCAAATTCAGAGAAGCAAATGTTCGAAAAGAAAATGTAAACCAACTTCTAATTTGAGCACAACATATTCAGATTCTCATTTCTCAACATGTTAAGCTAATTTCAATAAGTTATTTGAAATATGATGTTGACCACATGCAAGGTAGAATTAAAAGCTGTGAAAATACTCATATGACATACTTGGTTTAGATTACATTTCTTATTATGATAAATACGAACATTTTATAAAAATAAATTGAAAATGATAAAACTTTACAATCATTGTTTAACTATTACCTTGAATTATCCTTTTCTTTTTGGACATATAACGAATTTAGAATATGTAATCAATGATATCAAGGCCCATTCTTTTAGTAATATAAATGCATTTCAGAGACCATTTTTGTTCAATTTTTTCACGTACTTTCCTCGAGAAACCAGAATTCCAAAATAATTTGTTCTTAAATTCATTTACAATAATTTATTCTTAAATTCATTTTCTTCCAACATAATCAAATACAACAATTGAGAAAGGGACAAAATCAATTTATATATTAAATGACAAAATTAATCTTAATAAATCAATTTAGATTACCTTTCTTATTATAAAAAATACAAAACAATTGATAAATAAACTGAAGATGATAAATCTTTACAGAATATTGTTTCTCTATTAACATAACATCTTTTTATTTGACATATAATTAATTTACAATAGATCAACGATAATATCTTCATAAGACAGACACCTCTTTTCGCTTAAAAATGCATTTCTAAATATTGGTTTAGTTTCTCCCGTATTCTCCCCAAGAAATCAAAGTTTTATAATAATTTATTAATTAAACTCATTCACAATAATTTATTCTTAAATTCATTTTCTTCCAACTTAATTAAATACATCAATTGAAAAAGAAATGAGATCAGCTTATCAATTAAATGGCAAAATTATATATTTGCCAAAGCTGCCCCTAGTAAGGTGCCTAATCACATTCTTTTAATTGGGTTCTTCCAATGGGTCTGTCTATTTAGATTTGTCAATAGGGAGCACAAGGTAGCAAGAGATGTTTCGTTATTGGAGGAGGGGAAGAGGCGGGGATCAGAAAGGTTTACCTTTCCCTTAGTGATGATAAATAACGATCAAGACATCCTTGATGCACTGCATGTCCACATGAAGAAACATAAATTCCATTGGCACCAGATGGGCCAAAGTCATCAGATCCTGGACGCAGAATACTGGACTCTGATTTCATCTTATAACTGCTAGAGTGGCCGTTCTCTGAAGCTGAAGGGCTATCCTGTGGCTCTTTAGGCAGGGCAGCTATGTATTTACCAAGCAAGAGAGATTCATCAGTGCCACTTCTTTCCTTGCTGCTTCCAGCAGTTGAACATTTTTCCTCATCTTTCAGAGAATCTGAGCCACTCAAACTAGATTGACATTCCCTGATCAACAAATACAAGTGTTCTTCGAATGTCTCAAGGGAGTATGATATTCTCTCCTTTGTATCTTTTGGCATGCAAGGGAGATTAACATTCTTAATGGAAGGAAATCGAGCTTTAATTAATTCCATAAAAGCATTCACTTCATGAGGTTGTCCTGTAGAAGCAAAATCATTTACAGCACTCTGAACCAAACCTTCCAACTGAGAAACTGAGACCATTTCCGATCCACCAGAGATACTGGTCTGAGATGAATCACAACTTGGGGTTGCGTAGTTAGAAACATGTTTTTACCAGATCGGTTAACTTGTTCCCATGATGGGGGCCCTTGGTCAACAAAATTCAAAAGCCTGGATTTCTTTAATACAAAGTAATAAGGAATGAGAATGATATCATGCATAATATATTTAATGGCTAACGCTAGTTGGTCAACTGGACAGAGTTAAGAAACCACATCATATTTATTAGAATTTACATGATACAAATAATATGAGAAAGCCTCAGTTACCTGGAGAAGAACTAAGAATGATACTGGCCTTTTAGACTTAGGATCATGGCACAGGGAGCAAATGACTTGAGATGACTCTTGGGTGTCATTACTGACTTCAGAATCGCATACTTCTTGCTCAGACTTTGTATCATCCATCTCATCATCTTGGTTGGAATTAAAGCTCTCCAAAAACTTGGATTGCTGAGCTCTCATCTTTTCCTGTATCAAAATTCTGAACCATGAGTGCTGAGAAATGCAAATTCTGCTCTTCGCCATCAAATTACAAATAGCAATCAAAAAGGATATAGATGCCACCCAAAATATCCATGTCAACTTTTTATCTTGAATTGGTTATAAAGTAACAGGTTAATGTCACCATACTGAAGAACCTAAACCTTCTGTTCAGTGACCAAACAAACAAACAGCATTAAAATATTAAAGTCGACACCAAAAACTTAGATTAATTGTGTATGTGGGTTTTTGGTCTAACTAAAAGAGAAAAGGAAAGAACAAATCATCATCGTTGGTTATAAAGTAACAGGGCTATGCCACCATATTGAAGAACCTAAACCTTATGTTCAGTGACCAAACAAACAAACAGCATTAATATATTAAAGTCGACACCAAAAACTTGGATTAACTGTGTACATTAGTTTTTTGGTCTAAGCAAAAGAGAGGAAGAAAGAACAAATAATCGTGGTGTGAAAGCACACATTCAATTTGCCCAGTGCACCTATATCTTGCAACTTGAATCATATTGCATGGCTGGATACTAGGCCTTTTCAAATGTTATCTATAATCTATAAAATTGCATGGCATAACTCTCCAACATACTTCTTTCAGTTGCAACAAAATTTCATTTGAAGAAAGTAACTCAAACAAGTAAAGTAAATAATTCCTCTCAATTAATGAATAACCCAGTTTTCAGCTTGCATGTCATAAACCAAAAGAACAAAAATCTCACCAATATAGCAGCTTGTCTTTCACGAGACTTTGCTTTGCGCTTTTCGCTGTCAGAAGTCAAGTCCGAGTCTCTAGCATTATCATTTATAATAGAATGTGAAAATTGATTAGCTAATTGAGGTGCAAGTTTCTGCAATTTAGTCATGCATCCCGGTTCAAGCTCCACAAATGTCTTGAGTAAACTTGAAATTAAAGATGATAGATTAAAATTGCCAGCTTCCATGAAGTTTTGTGCAGCTTCTTTCTCATGCATCCTCATCAACAAGACAAGAAGTGACAATATGCTCTGATCACCATACTTGCTCATGCATATTTCTTCACCAGCAAATGCCAATATTGGAATCACATCACCCACATAACATAATGGATCGCCAGATTCCTTGTGTAATCGGCATACATCAAGTGCCAGTGCCAATAAATGCAATGCAGTCAGAAGAACACCATCCGAGCACGTGATGTAGTGGGCTTGTCAGTGAAAACAGCATAAAACAGAACTGCACGCACTATTTCTAGTAGTGTTTTACAAGTAGCAATTTTAGCTATTCCCCTGAGAGGGTGGTAAATCTTTGTCCATCTAGGAAGTTGAGTGGTCAATGCAGAAACATTACAAAACCGCAAGTATCTTTCTTCTGCTGCTTGCTGATCCCTCAAGTTCCAGCGAGGATGATATAAATCAAGTTCCTTCCAGTACGATGACCGTAGCTTATACATGCCCTGAGATGAACAGAAATCAGGGATGCTGATGGTATATATTGTACTAACAATATACGTGATATTTCACTTAGCAAAACCAAACCTGAGTCATGCCAGATGGATGTGAATATTCTGCGACTTTATCCAAAACTTCTTGAAGTTCATCAACTTTTGAAAGATCGCGAGGAAGAGATTTGACAAGCTGACTACGAGTGGCATCCCCAATGGAGAGCTTGTAGACCAACTCTCTTTGCAAGCACTCTGCAGTGGTTAGCCCACAAAACCTTCGTTCTTTCACTATTTGTATAAGAAGAGCAAGCATTTCAGCAACTAGAAGTGATTCGTGCCTGAAAAAGAAAATAATACATGGATATCCGCATGATTATACTGTAAGAAATAATACTCTCATGTTAAAACCCACAATGTGGGTCACGAAATATAATAATGGAACTCATATGCATGACTATCCTAGGATTGGCTGACCACTATCAACTGAAAAAATCTTGTGGTTTGGTCATTTGTTCCTCTCTAATTAGAGTTGAAGAACAGATAGGTTGAACTACTTATGCATGCTTTTCAACAATATTTACTAGACAAATTTTGTTTGGTTTGTTATTGGGTATGAGACAACATAGCACGGAAACTATAAAGAAGGCAACATGGGATAGTTGTGGGGAATTGTAGCATTGCACACAATTTTGGAGATTAACACCTTATATACTGTGTATGTAAGATTCCCCAAGACAAGTTTTATCACTTACATGTTACATGGCAGATATCTTCAAACCATTAACATGTGACCAATCTAAACAGAAAAACGATTTGTCATGTTCTGCTCACATCTCAGGTTAATGTGGTCTGAAAAATGATAGGAATTTTAATAAAAATAAATAAGCTGAGACGCATAAAATTTTAGCCTGCATGAAGCAACAGTTACATCAACAGATCACAGTGTAGCATTTAAACCACTCAATTGCCGGCAAATTACATTGTAAAAATCAGGTAAGAGTAACTCAACAGATGAAACATTTTTCTTTACAAAGGCTTATTCAGAACAATGATTGACATTAGGACCACTCAAACAGATAAAATGATAAATCTTCAGTTCCATCTTACTCAAATATTTTCCAGAAGGACAAGTTGATGAAGAGATTACATACTCACTAGACTGTTCAAGATTCAGAGACAGATAGTTTGATAGCCCAAAGCGTTCCAGGATTCTCTGAACATAAAGATCTGGTGGAGCTAATGCAGCACAACACTGAAGCAAGAAGAGATCAAGCTCTTGACCTTGTTCAGACCTGCATCAAGTAACCAAAGAAAAGAATTTCAGAGACCACACGAAAAAAAAAAAACAAAGAAAAAGTGTGAGCAGATATAGCAAAATGAAGCAGCTAGATTCGTAATGAAAGGATATTTATCAGTTACCACCAAATGCAGCATACACATACCAGCGGACTGAACGATACCATTCGCTAAATAATATGGGAGCATCCCCATTTCTGCGCCACATTCCAGCATGAACCTGCGCACAGAACACCCTTATTTGCAGAGGATGCTCCATCACAAAGGCAGAAAACCCATAAGGGTGGCATCCATCCAAAATCTGGGCAAAGAAGTCACCATATCTCACAAATGAGCGATCAGCAGAGCAAGCACTTAGAACATATGATGATACAGATTCACCGTAACATTCTTTAAGTTCCCTTCTCAAAACCATTGAAAGAAGTCGATGTAACGGAATGTGTACAGAGATTTCCTGCGAACTAACATCATACGTGATATCAGGCCAATCTGATAAACTCAGAACTCGCAGGCCTTCTAGTTCGCACGTGCTCTCTCCTTCTAGGATATTCTCATCACTACCACCAGGAGCAGCTTGTCCTATCGATTGGCTGCACTCTGACCCAAGACCAATATTCAAGCCACCATGGGAAGGTTTACTATGAGCCTCACTTGAAATGGTAGACTTACTATCCGATGAACTGGATGATTTAAACATATATCTAGCTCGTCTAAACCTAGAAAGCGTTCTTTTCAGAGCCAGGAAATTATTACCGGAACCATCACTTGTTTTCAGAGATAAGGCACTGAGAGGACCCAGTGTGTTGTCCAGTCCCAACCAATTCTCTATAGATCTCAAGCACTCATATATTAACCACAAAGCAGATGACGGCACAGGAAAACTATCGGCAGCCTTGGCCCCAAGATCTAATGCATTCTTCCCTGTAATACTACTGACGGAGCTTTCTTGAGATAGCCTTCCAACTTTTGCATGTCTTAGGCTGTCTTGGTCTTCACAATCTAGTCTATATGTACTGAAGAATGTTTCTTCACCAGTATCATCATTACTACTCACTGAAAATGCCCCAGCCACTAGAAGAGAGAGAATGTTAGATATGGAGTGACATAAAACGAAAGGCAAATGGACATTCTCATTTTCATCTTCTATGTGACTGCCTGTTTCTCTCTTTTGGTGTTCATCCCTTGCACAGAAGCCAAGAGTCTCATCCATGTTCTAACTAAGTCTCGCCTACGGTGGCATAAATATTTGGGTACAGCAGAATGGCTCAATACAAATCTAATATCTTCAACCACACGAAGAGTAGTTTCATATAAGTTTGCCCATTTAGCAACCTGCAAAAAGTGGCTGAGGTCAGCCATTTTCTATCTGAATGGACTCAAAGAGAGTATGATAACAGAGAAGAAGCATAAAAAAACTGACCATCTATATTTTTTTATGCAATGACATCCATAAATAAGAGTTCAATCATATAAATACATCAATCACTTCATAGAACTTGTACAAAAACAACAGGCAAAGAAAGTGACATTATATTATAGTAGCAACTGCTCGTACTCGTTATGATTATCATAATTTTCTTATTCTAGGAACTAACAGTTCTAACAATTTTGTTCCAGAAGTGCGTCTCATCACCAAGTTTCAATTCAGTTAATGATCTATCATTAGATCTTAGGATGCCTGCCCTGGAAATTTAAGTTTCACTCAAAAATGCTAGTTGATGGATAACATGAACCCTTATGGTGCCATCACAATTTCGAACTTTGGCAATAGTGAGTTGATTTATGTGGAGGTAGACTGATTTATATGTATCTTTTCTACGCATCAATTCTAAACCAAAATAGTTGAAGAGTTGAAACAGTAAAACCAGAATGTTTCTCCTTATTCGGGAGGTACAAGAGTCATTGGATCACAGACATTAGGATCTTTATATCCACATGTTTCATCTAAATCAAAGGTCAATACAGAATATACAGCGGTCTGATCTAAGGTCAGATTATATTTCCATAATTAAATGACATCACCGTGCAATCGACCAATAACAAATGTGAATTCCCATCAAGCAAATAACAGGTCTGATACTACATTTTCAAAAGTGACGACAAAATTATTCAACAGTGACACAAATCACTTTTGATATTATATCGCTGCAGCTTAAAAACCAATATCATTTCAAAATTATCACCACAAAAAGTTCTCCAACAGAATCGTAAATGGTTTCAAATGCTAAGCTGTCGCAGCTAGGAGAGTAAAAACCACAAGTAACATGATTGGGACTGTTGCGGAACAAGAGGCATGTGGCCTTTTATGTTCAAAAATCCAAAGTTGAAGTCTGTTTTAGACATCTCACAAAGAGCTTAACATAGCCAAGAGTCAACTCAATATTTCAGGACATACCTACTTTCATCTGAACTCTTGATGATCCAAGCACGTAGTGTCCCTCATGGATCAAAGAACACATGTATAAGGTTTCATGCAATACATTACTTTCATTACACCTTTGACGATTCAAAAAACATAGCATCCCTCCTGGATCAAGATTATGCCTGCTTAAACTCATTTAGACTTTAAACAATCAAAGTATTTGGAAAAAATCATCCCCATCTGGTTCTACATCGATAAAACAGAGCAAAAGTTGACAGTGCTTCAATATCATAATTAATTGCATTAGCAACTCATTGAGAGGTGGTTCAAAAAATGCTTACATAATTTTTACAAGTGCATGCATTTGATAAGGAAATAGCATGACCATAGACTGACTTGATACAAAAATTGCAATACCTGAAGTCTTCCATCCTCTCCAGCGCAATAAATGAAAACATTTCCCAAACACTGTAACAGCACACCCAGCAGATTCATTTCCTCTACAAGTCGTGGGGTAAGGGTCGGGACAGTCAAAATTTGAACAGAGAATGTTGACAGCAATGGATATTTTTTAAAAGCAGCATCACTGCCCTCGCTTATGGCTGCATTTACAATAGTTGGGTAATAGTGTACAAACACTTTCGCGAACTCATATTTGAATATTGGTTCACTTAACATTTTCAGAAGTAACTCATGGAGCTTCCCAACAACACCACCATTCATAATGAACCTCTCTGCCCTCAACAGAATATCCAGTAAACCTGCTGAAGAATATACTCTCTGAGAAATAAAACTGAGCAAACTTTCACTGTGTTTACAAAAATCCAATAGCATCTCCACCACAGTAGAGGTCAACTCTTTTGCAGCCTTTTGGAGTTCCCCAGCATGACCAACTACTCTTGGACTTTCCTCGGAAACAATCTTTGCGGAAAGTAGCTTCTCTTTCCAATAATTTAGCAATAAATCCAGAATAGGGCCTAAAGACTCAGCAAAATGCTTGGGAAGTGGTTGAATCTGTTCCGCCCCTTTGTGATTTGAACAAAATCCTTCTCGTTTCCATGCTGTAATATCCCCACAATCACAGCACCCACCACCAGTATAGATGACAGAGTAGTCATGGTCCTTGTGATTTCCATTCTCAAAACAAGGCACACAAATTGCACATGTTGGGTCATGCTCGCAAGTCCGGCAGCGGTATGCAATATCATTGTTTCCCCAAACAGCCCCACAAACACCTCGCTGATTAGCACTCATTTTAGCCAGGTTCTCTAGAGCCTCTTCAGGGTCACCTTCAAACATCAACCACTGCAACCAAATCATGCTCTCATGGAATACATCTTCATCCACCTCCTCCCCGTCAGTAGGCAAGATAGCAGAGACCAACTCTCCTATGTTCAATCTGTTACTCTTTGCAAAAGCAACCAAACCATGTTGTCCTTGATTCAACTTGTCCCTGGGAATCCCCAGCCGCAAAAGCCTCTGGAACACAAAATTTATATTAGTAGTTGGAATCCTCATTGAAGGACAATTCTTAATTTACTTAAAGTCTGAAAAATTAACAAAACTATCTATAAAGCGATATTATGCAACAATTTCAAACTCTACTCTTATTTTAGTACAAATAGAGCACCCAATATATAGAAACAAAAACATCAAAACACAATTTTATAGAACTAACTCACAGAAACTTCAGCCGAAAAAATTGAACAAGAAAATTGGCTTCCTTAAATTGTTCATGTTAAACAAAACGACATTGAGCAACAAATATCATATTTCAGTATAAAGAGAGTCCAGACCTTTTCATCTTAGAACAAAAATCAAACACTGGGCAAATCAAATACACTTCGAATGAGACAGAAAGTTCAATAAATAAAATCATCGGGAATAAAAAAAATCGATTGCCTCCGAATTTTACTTCATTCGAAACATCAACCTGAATAATAAGATCGTAATGAGACAGAACAACAGATTCCGGCGACGAATCAATCTCCATCCGAAGCATTTCCCTTATCCAACCGATGCAACAACACTTGTTGATTCCACAGCTTTCACTCCCCAGGACTGAAGCTCAGTCTGACTCCACACGCACACATGTAGGTGTGAACGAGTGCATCAAATTGCAATTAACAGCAGAGAATTTATCAAAACCCTAGGGGGAAATTTCGGATGATCTCCAAATTCGTACTGCGCCAATTTCTCTCTCTCAACGTTTAGCTTATTTATGTGTTGAATTTTAATTTTTTTTTTATTTTTTTATATTTGTATACATATATCTGTATATGTTGTAGTTGTACAGTCAAATGACGGTTTAGCGTATACCTCTCTGGAATTGTCTTTAACGATAAGTACTTTGATTTGGATAGGGTTATTGGGTTAATTTTGGTAGGTCTCGAATTTTCCTTTTCCTTCATTTTTATTTTAATTTATACTTTTAATTTTGAATTTTTCCCGAAAAATTTAAAAATATATAACTAGTCGTTCATGAATTTTAAAAATAGATATGTTTGGATAAAAAATAATTAAATATAAAATTGTTTTCAATGTTAATACTATTTTGACAATAAGAAATAAACTAACATTAACCGTATTTTTAAAACTGTTTTTCCACTTTGATATGTTTTATATAATCCATCTTGACATTTATCTTCTGGTTTTAATTTTTTATCAATAATCAATGTTAATACTATTTTGACAATAAGAAATAAAATAACATTAACCGTACTTATTAAACTGTTTTCCACTTTGATATGCTTATATAATCCATCTAATTTTTTTATAATCGGGCTCCAATTTACGTCGACTAGTAGGGATTAGAGCTGTCCATTAATAGGGTTGAAGGGGCAAATTTTTGTGATTTTGTATGCCCGAAAAGATTCGGGCCTATTTGGCACGGCCGAAACATTGCGACTCGAATCAATCAATTTTAGTGTAGGTTGAGCTCCCCAAAATAGCGGCTAAATAAATTTTGGTCCGACCACTCGACACTTTGACAACTCTGGGATGGCAACTCGGGTTCTTGTTAATTGCCACCAGGTAAATCACGCGATATGCTTAAGTGGTAAGGTCGAACCGGTACTAATGCACTGACCAAAGATTGACCCGTGACAAGATAGATAAATCGCTTCCTGCCCGAAATCGAACTCATACTGAGGACCCGACTAGCTTGCAGTATGGATGATCCAGCTCATCTTTACCACTGGACTGTGCCTAGGGCATATAAGCCAACTAAAATAAATAGTTAATCTCAAATCTTATACCAAGCATAATAATTTTATTTTAAAAAAAAATTGGCATTTCAAAAAAACAAATATATTGCGGCAACAACAATTTTGTTAGTGCAGTGAAACATACATTTTTTTATAATAATACATAATACATTTTTAAACATGCTTATATGACTATATGAGTCATAATTACAAACTTACAAAATAAGTACTATAAGCCACATTAATGTTATACAAAAACTTAATAAATGATAATGCAACATATTTTACAGCTTTAGTCCAGCTTAATATCTTTTAAAGTGGATATCGAGTAATTTATATAATTCAAGCAGCCCATGTTGAATTATACCGTCCAACCATCACAACGAATTAAATATGACCCTATATATAAATTAAAATCTCAATCAGCACGTGTCATTTTCCTTATTTTATATTCCACTCTTATTTTTGGCAGTATACAAAAATTAATAAATAATTGTGCTATAATATCAAGCGAATTTTCTACTAAATCCAGATGAATAGTATTTGTTCATCATGCCTTTCTTAATGTCATTTTATCTATAAAATCTTGACGTTATTATTCAGATTTCTATTTATGTAAAATAATGGTCAAAATTTTAGCAATTTGTAAAATATTGCTCTTTCCTAATGTGTGATTTTCCTTTTAAGAAAAAAAAAAATTTAGCAACAACCTTTTTTTTTCTCTGTTGGACTGCAGTTTGGGCTCACCTTCCGATTGCTGGGCCTATTGCCTAGTGTTGAGTGAAGCTTGATTTAAGATTGACCAAGTTCCAATGCTCAACCTATCTTGGCCCAACCTATTTAAGGGAACGGATCCTTCTCCTTTCGCCTTATTGTACAGTTCGTCAATTTCGGTCAATCCGGCCATTCATTCCATCAACGCTCTCTTGCATTCCACGTGGCTTATTTTTGTTATTCTGTAATCACACCAATTTATACTGTTTTGCTGCACTTGTTCAAGGAGATTTTGACTTTCCCATTCAACTACAAACTAAAAACCTCATCAGCTTTTCTTTTAACAGTTTCACTTGCGAGCTTTTATTTTTGAAAATATAAAATATTTCTTAATCAAAAATAATAATATAATTTGCCAAACAATATATGTGAGCATTAATAAGTATAATAAATTTAAATTTGTGGTTACCTAATAAAAATCACTGAAAGAAAAATAGTAAGAATATATAAGAAAATAGTAAGAAAGCAATACGTAAATTGAACGAAGTACAC